>CAOLHI010005035.1:0-86640 GCA_948474755.1 Ctenosaura bakeri | reverse complement strand
TTTAAGAAAAGAGCTTTGATCACCGAAGACTAGCTGTGAAAGGGAAAGATCGCAGCCAATGAACTCCCCGTATTTGGGGGAACCAAACAACAGAAAAAATAACAAACAGGCATAAAGCCATACTGGCAAATCATGCTCATGGAGAAGGTAGAACTGTTATGTAAGTAAACATAAGT
The DNA here is from genome assembly GCA_948474755.1 of Ctenosaura bakeri. NCBI lineage: Eukaryota > Metazoa > Chordata > Lepidosauria > Squamata > Iguanidae > Ctenosaura > Ctenosaura bakeri. The sequence continues at coordinate 86,464 of CAOLHI010005035.1, read as the reverse complement.
AAACACAATTTACTAGCCTGCAAAATATTTCCTTTTCCTGGCCTCTGGGGGATTGGAAAATGAGAGACAGAGGGCACTGGGCTGCTGTGCTTCTCGGCTGGATGTGGACATCTCTAATCTGACAGCACAGGTGTAAACGCCAACGATTTTCCAAAATAAATGGATTTGTAAAAACTGTCAAGGGGAGCCATGGTGAGCAACAGCTGGTACAGACAGCAGTAATGGAGCAGCAGAACAGACCATGTGCAACAGAGACTCCACTTAGTTAAAAGGGGCTGCTGGATCGGCCCAAGAAGTGGGAGAAAAAGAGATCCTCAAAATTAAGTTACCAGGATACTTACTCTTATTCTTTTCACCATAAAACTGATGTTTCGGATTCCTGAGAAATCTGTTGACTGGTAGATTGTGTCAATAGCTTTAACGTGGCTGGATATCTAAACGAGAAGAAGGTGAAAGCTCTAGTTGTTTGCACAGTTCTCTCTGGGCATGCACAAGACCTAACTGACTGATAGCAAGAAGTCCTCTGGTTCATTGAGCTCAAATCTTCTTTACACTCAGAGGCACAGGCTCTCTGGACCTTCAGGCTGGGAATTTCACAGCTCTAGCTATGGATGTCCTGGAGGTTTTCACAAGCTCTCCTCCAGAACCACAGCCCACGGGATTAACTGCATTCACCTCAGTGAATATTCATTTCCCTCCCACCCACCACCTCAGACATTTACTCTCTGTTCCAGAACTGTCAAAGAGCACATTTGAAAACCAATGCATATTCTGCAATGAAGTAGTAACAGGAAGCAGAAAATGAAACTTACCTACTTTTATATGTGATTATATGTCAGCAAAGAACGACAAATTCTGTAGTTGTGCTCTAAGGATATTTTTAAAAGGGGTATGACACAGTTGCATAGCACAGGAAGATGGCATTTTAAGAACTGTTCTCCTTTTGCCACTTTTAAAAGAAAATGAGCCCTTGGAGGAACAGGCACAGGCTTACCTGTGCAATCACGGCTTCTCTTGTTCCATAGTATCTAAAGAATAGATGGTCTGTCTGAATATAGAGCTGACAAGTGTTGTTCTCAGGCTGGGCTGCTCGTTTCCTTCTCAACAGCTCCGGGCCATGATCGGTCTGCTTTTCTGATGGTTGCTACAGCAAACAAAACAGAAACACTTAGCAATATCTATAAATAAAATTTCTATATAGTCTTCCACTTCAAGGTATGAAGAGACAAACTAAGCCAGGGAAACATTAAATGTGGCTTAATGTAATTGCAAGAATCTGCATTTCAGAACTAAGTGGGCAGAAAGTTCAAAAAACAACAACAGACTACTAACGCCATAAACAGTCTAGAAGCTCCCACAGAGTGACAGTAGAGGAAATGTGGAATCCCAAGACATCTCCCACCATCCTTACTGCTGTCTTTCGTGTGTGTGTGTGTGCGCGCGTGCGTGTGTGTGTACGGTGAGAGAGGACACATCTTAGCATCTCCTATAGTTATAGCTGTTCGAAACCAGCCAAGTCCTCCTCTTACCATACGTGTTGGTACACTCATTTGGCTTTAATAATTGTTTGCTTCCAATTAATCTGGCACATGCAAAGTTTATCCAAGGACTAAGAGGAAATAAAACAGCTCATGAGCCAGCTGAATGCATGAATGAAGTTGGAATGAATAAAGGCACATTTTCTGCAGCCTGAGGAAATTCTCAGCTGCAATCTTAAGGCTGCTGCTGACAGGTATTTAAAATGTCCTTAAACCCTGCAATTAACTTTTAAGAGAAATAAAAAAAAAACACCTTAATAAATCAGCTCAGTCAATGGTATCCATATTCCTGGGTAGATATAAAGCCTCAGGACTTCAATTCTTTTAGGACAGAAATTTATTGTTCGCTGCATTATTACTGTGGCTGCGTTGCAGGGAAAGGTACAACTCCTGCCATACGTTTGACAGATCTCTGGGTTCACATTTCTGAGGCCCAAACCTGCCCACGACATACAGCCAGAGGAGACATTTAGAAGCAGTTTCTGATAATGGCATGGCTATTTAAAATGGGGGGGGAGTGAACGCAGCACGTCTGCCCAAGCCCAAAGCCACACCTACAACAGACCAATGACTGCAAACTCCCTCTGAAAGTTCTGAGTTGTTGGAGGCGGCCTACTGAACAGAACAGACCTGTACCTTAACGCTTCGTACCTGGTTCGTTGGCTCTTCTACACCACTCATTTGGTACTTGCTCATCCTTTCAAAGACGGAATGATCTGCGCAGCCACCCTGTGGTCCATATTTATGCGGATATCCTAAAACGCAAACCAAGTGACTTGCTGGATTTTACTTAAAATGAAAATAAAGCTGTGACAATCCACACAGTTTACGCTTCAGCAATTTTAAAATTAATACAGTAGTCCCTCTGCCCTTACCCACAGTTTCACTTTCTATGGTTTCAGCTACTTGCAGTCAACCACAGCAAAAAAATATTAAATGGAAAATTTCAGAAATAAATAATCTGCAAGTTTTAAATTGTTTGACGTCCTGAGTAGCTTGGAGAAATCTCACATGTGCCATTCCATCCTGGCCGGGCCATGAATCATCCCTCTGTCCAGCACATCCACGCTGTATACACTACCTGCCCATTAGGTTCTTAGCAGCTGCCTTAGTTATCAGTTCAACTGTTGTGGTATCATAGGGCTTGAGTTCAAGTAACCCTTAATTTACCTAATAATGGATCCAAAGCGTGGGAATTTTATCCTCGGTCTGCACGTATAGGGAAAAACATTGCATATATAGGGTTTGGTACTATGCCATGGTTTCAGGCATCCACTGGGGATCTGGGAATGTATCCCACTACAGGTAAGTGAGGAGCTATTGATGTTCAAATCCCACCCTTTTCCTTCAGCTGATCAATATAAAATGGATTAATGGTAATTTTGACAATACTAGATTCAATATAACCTTCAGGGACCTTTCTTGGGGGTCATGCCAGAAGATCAGATTGCAACAGTGGATGCACAGGAGGCTGCTAACATGTCTAGGCACATCCAATGCAACTCGTGCACTTCTATACGTCTCAACACAAAGAATGATTAAGATGAACGCAGCACAGATCTTATTTTCCAGCTTCATACTCTGAAAACGCCCAGTCCCTAGCCACTGACTGGTTCTGACCAGGCAATCCTAACAAAGTGATATTGCAGGCACACAGAAAGGTTTCAATTATTTATACATTGTTTTCCAATGGAATCAGTGCCTCTAGCTGCAGCTTAGTTGTTCCTGGTATCCGTAATAATTAGGACAAAGCATTTGCATAGCCCAGATCCCACCTGATACCAACAGGCTGCAAAAGGCAAGGTCTGCTAGAGAAATATTGCATGCAGAGACAGCCAGCCTTTAAGCGAGGCAAAAGCACATGAGTGAGAACAATACTATCAGCCTGGGATGGCTGGAAGCACAGTCAATGGCCCAGCCAAAAGGAAGAATGCTTCAAGATGCAGAAATGTTTCCCGGGAAGATGAAAGGTGGCGTTAATGGAAGCAGGGATCAATGGACCAGATCCAGTGTGTGATATCCTGCAACATAGCTTGCATAGATAGATCTCTTGAGATGGGAAGTTGTGAAGGGACTGATGTGTGAATGACAAACTATTCCCCATGTCCCCAGTAAGCAATCTGTCTTCCCATATTGGCAATAAGGCAGAGAGAAGAGCTCCAAGTCCCATCCCAACTGACCTGTTCTCAGAACTGCCACCTTTTCTTGACTCCTAACGGGCAAAAAGGCAACCAAGTGGCACACTGGGCAATCAGTCAGATTTGGCATGGAGTCACAGGTGCCAGGAACCATATGCAGACTGAAGGCGGCTTAACAACGCAAACAGGTAGGCTCCAAACTACTCAAAGACAGCTGCTTAATCACACATAGCTTTTAAATCTGCACTACGAATACTACTAACAACCCCATGATCAAAGCACTCAGTGGGGCTGCCCTTAAAGCATTCAGAAGCTGCAGCTAGTCCAAACCCAGCAGCCAGATTGGTGTCAGATGTGCATTTTAGAAACCATATGACACCGGCCTTGCAAGAACAGCACTGGCTCCCTACTTGCTTCTGAGTGCAACTTAAATGGCTGGGGTTGACCTGAAAGTCCTAAATGACTTGGTCTGAATCACCTCCCTACTTCTCCATAGCAAGTGCCTGGGGTTTGACAGCTGCTGGACAGTTGCAGGCTTTTGGACAGAATGTGTGGAAAAGAGAATAGGATGCTGACTACAATGTGTTCTCTCTAAACCTGGCAACTGTACAATTATGTGACTTCTAGGCCTGTTTATCTACTGTGATCAAAACAAGACCATCTGCACTCCACTGCAGCGCATTACAAGCTACAGATGCTGTGGCTTGCCAGTATTTCAGGTAATTTGGTGCGGTCCCCCAGGCTTGCAAACAACCTGTGGAGAGTGAAGGATGACATCACATCCTCCCAGCATCAGCAGCAACCTGGGATGTTCTAACATGAGAATGCCTGAGGCACAGGAAAGCCTGAAGGAACAGCATCGGCCTCCCTAACAACAAGTCTGAAGGTAAAGGGAAACTGGAAGCCCAAAGCTAGTCGAGAATTCCTAACACACAGAGGAAACTCCAGGTAATCTATGGGACCAGGAAGAGGGAAACCACTATTGTGAGCTAGAAATGTTTGACAGACTAAAAATGAATAAACTGGAGACCAGCATTACTACACAGGTGTGTGCCATGGAGGATCTATAAAAGTACTGTTTAAGTGCCAAACTTCTCAGACCTTGAGGTGCAACTATAACACAGCGGCTATTTATTTCCCTGTGTATATCTGCTTCTCTCAAATACCTTTCCCACCTCTTCCCTATCCACCTTGCTTTCTGTAAGAAGTCAAAAGAGGAAGAAAATGGCCATGCCACCACTGGTCTGGCCTCCACAGGAAGTACCAGTTCACCACTCTGTCAGCACTTTCAGCTTGGCAGGGATTTCCAGAGCCCGCTACTTCCTAAACCCCCAGAGGGTTCCTCAGAGCCAGGCATTTGGAAAATGGCTGGCTCTGTGTAGAGCTGTACCAGCCACTTTTTACGGACAGCGTAGCTCTACACAGAGTCCTCCTGCCCTCTTACTGGGAGGGAGGAGAAGCAGTAATGAAGTGGTATGTTTATTTCCTTCATTAGATGGTAGGAGAGCTTGGCCCACAGAGTTCCACTCACTTTTTCAGGGGTGGATGGGCTGTGACTTACTGAGGATGTTTACCAAAATGTTCCCAGTGAAGCTGTGCACCGTGAATGGCAAGATCATTAGCAGGTAGAAAGGCAGCACCACATCACTCTGGTCTAATTCACAGTCTGCTATGAGAGCACAGGTATCACCCATGTACTTTTTACTCACTCAAAGGAGGAGGGAGGAGGAGGAGGAGGAGGATATATTTGTGCTTTAAAAAAAAGAATGTGATCCTGTCCAAACACATGGATGTTAATAAGCACAGAAAATACAAGCTGTGTAAATATAAGCCATTTATCAACTGCCAATTAGCCATTCCTGTTTTAAAGAGGGATGGGAAGACCAAAGAGGATTAGTGACATCAGTTCAAGCCTTATACTCATTCTCCAGCACAGTGTGAGGGAAAGCAGGGCTCTGGAAGTAAAGCACAATCCCTGTTCATGGCTCTTTTCTCCTCTCCAGTCAGCCAGGAATTGCTATTCACAAAAGCAACCTGTTAGGTGCCATTTTTCCAGAGCAGCATGCCAGCAATGCAATACATTATTTTCAATGTTGTACCTTTGTTTTTTTGGGTTTTTTTTAAGTCACTGCAAGATGCTCTAAATATTTCAACCCCCTCAAGAGTAACATTTCTGTACACTGAGTAAAAGTTACTCGTAGACAAGAATTCTAATACTAATGATGCCATTAACACACATAAATTTAACAATCCCGCCCATTTACACAAGAGGAAAAGGATCACAAGAACACTGCTATTTTCAGCATGCAACTCCCCAGATCGCAAATAACAAACCCACAAAGGGTCAGCAAGGTGTAGTGATTTGAGCACTGGACTACAACCCTGGAGACCACGGTTAGGTTTCCCACTTGGCCATGGAAACCCACTGGGTGAGCCTGGGCAAGACATTCTCTCTCAGCTGTGAACAAATTTTGTCAAGAAAACGCTATGATCAGTTGGAAACAATGTGAAGGCACACAACAACAAGCCAGCAAAACCCAGGATAGTCAAATGGGCCAACAAACTTTGCTATGGTGACCCCCCTTTCCTACCACTATCCAGTACTTGTTTAGTAGCAAAATTATGCTATGCATTCAACCTATGACTTATTCCCAAAACTTTCAGGCCACCTTTGCTCTGGACCCAAAGTTTTATTCCTTTCTGCATTCTGTAAACTAACGTGGTAAAGCCAAAGTGGGACATAATCAAAGTAATTCTTCTCAAGGTAGGAGGAAGGGAAAAAAGAACTTCACTTCCTCTCCAAAAAGATCAGTGAGTTACAGTAATTATTACCAGTTCTATAAAAAGGTATGAATGCAGATCAAGAGTGAGAATCTGAAATAATTTTAACGTATTTTGAAATTGTAACAGAAGGGTTGCTTTTCGCTGGTGACCAATTTCACAGCAACATGGACAAAGGACTTTGTAGGAAGCGGACAAGATGATCCTCACTGGCAGAATAGGCTTTTGTTTAAGCTCTGAATAAGACTTCATTGTGATGCTAAACATATGTCTCATTGTTGTGCCTGAAAGCTGCTAAAAGCATTTTCTTGCCAGAAACCAAAAGATGGGCAACCTACAGGCTGGCTTGTTAGAAACACAGATTCCTTCTGTATCCCAGGCATTTGCTGGAACTAATGCTGGCCTTGTTACTTCCCCGCCGTGCAGAAAGTTCTCAGAAATACACACACAGGACACTAGAGCCCACTTGCAATCTAACTTCACATTATTTTAGTGACAGTAGAAGCCAGAAATTTGAAAATTTCTTTTGTCTCGATGAACCTCCTATTAAAGGAGGAATATCTGGAAGGGAGTCTAAATAAGATTAAAATAAAATTAGCTAGTTCCTCCCCTTTAAGCCAGGGTTTAACTTGTGTCTTCCAGACTGACTGTTCAAAAACACAAACGTGGAGTTATTTATTTCCAAGACAGTTTGGTTTGTTTAGAAGTAATGGCTGGAACTTAAGGGAGACTTACAGTTTTGTGAATGGACTGTGGAAACAGAAAACAGAACTGAGCAGGTTTGCAAGGTCCGCACTGAGCAAGTGGCCACTGTGACATTACCACATGGGCACCCTGCAATTGCATCCTTGCAATTAGGGTTTCTTGGTGTCTTTGCTACATAGCTAGGCATACATAAAGTGCGTGTGTCTGTGTACGTATATGTGGGGAAGCAACAGTTTGCATTTAGAGGCACCATTTTGCAAGCGAAACGGGGAGCTGCTCTCTCAAGGAGTTTGTGCTTCCACTGCTGCAGCCCCCTGGGCTGTGCCCTTCCTGAGAAACCCCAGCTCTTAAAAATGGCTGAGGGTTGGCAGGAGGTTGCAGCAAGAAGGGCAGAAAGGGTGCATTCTGGAAAGAAAATTCCACTCGTGGCTCTTAAGACTCCCATACACAACACACTGGTTGGAAGAAACTCTATGTAGATACTCAAGAAACTTGCCTGAACGATAAACATTTAAACATTCAAAAGCACCTTCAGAAGGACTCTCATGGCATTTTCATGAGACTGTTTTCAGTTATTGGTCCTACCACTCCTCAGACTTCAGCCTGGTCATCTATGGATGAGGGCGAGCCAGCGTGGTGTAGTGGTTTGATCCCTGCACTAAAACCATGGAGGCTCAGCCACTTGAAACTCACTGGGCTGACCTTGGGCGCATCACACACACTCAGCCCCGGAACACCCTGTGATAGGTTTGCCTTAGGGTCACCACAATTTGGAAATGATGTGGAGGCACACAACAACAACAACAATCTAAAGATGTGCCTAGACCACAACTCTCATCATCCCCAGCTGTCTAGGAGTGATGGGAGCTGTGTTTCTATTTATTCAAAGGACCCACAATGAGGAAGCCTGCTTTAGGCTAATGACCTCTTAGAAAGAACAGGGCTACACATTTCCCTTCACAAAGCTTCCCCTTCTGTTTCACGCTTCATTGCCAGTCCACTGAATAGGGTACAACCATTTAATTTCTTATTCACCTTGCAATATGATGCTAATGTACACACTTACTTATATTAGACAGAATGTTTCACAAGAGACATGCAGCAATATGAGACTCTGAAAGGAAGCTGATGAACTTGAACAAAAATGTATACAAAACATCCAACAACATTCTGGTCCAAGAGCCAGGAGCATTATAGAAACTCTAAACAACGGTTCTAAAATAGAAATAAACTCCGACACAGTCTTCTAACTCCCAATATACGTACCACTGTTCAACAGTGCAAGAGTGAATTCCTGCCTAAGTATCCTAGACCAATCTTGTCATGGAGGTTAATTCTTAAGGTTTGTTTTTAATTTTTTTCTTTTCTTAAAAGCAAACTCCTCACCACTTGGATTTTTTTTTTACTGTACATAAATAACAGAAACAGAAGCACTTACTAATGTCATCCTCATGATACATGACTGAGTGAAAAGGCAGAGTTTTGTCCTTAATATATCTTTCTGCTGGCTCAATGTAGAAGGTCCCACTGTGAGTCTTTATAAATCCTTCAAATCTTCCATCAACAACAGATCCATGGCTAAAGCTTCCCTGTTCACCTATTGAAGAAAAGATGTAGAATTTAAGATACACTGAGAACACTCACTCAGAGTCATCAGTCTCCAATAATAATTATCTTAAATTAGACTTGGAAGCAGTTGGTGCCCTCTTGCCTCCCAGTATGTACAGCTTCTTCCCCATTAACCACCCAATTACTTTGTCCACAGCAGGAAGGAGAGAGTTTCTCTCTAGAATTCTTGTGTTCAGCATCATATTACCTTAAATTAATATTCAACAACCACCCTGTGATAAAGCCCCTTCTGAAGGCCTTGTAAAATCTGAAACTGAGATATAAATTTAACTTCTGAAAATAAGGCCTCAAGCGGCCAATCCTGCCAAATGTTGATTACTACCTTCCAGCTGGTGAAAACTGTTCCGGAAAGTCATGCATAGGAACTGTGCACAATTCTACTGACACACCAGTTCTGAGAAACAGTTAAAAATCATTAACAGCTGCTGAAAGTTCTTTCCTGATAAATCTCCCACACACAGTTCAAAAGGCAATTTACCTGTTCTTTCTAACCAGTTTCATTTTTTAAAAAAGCTACTAAGTGAGCTAGTGATTGCTGGGGGTGGGTGCTGTAAAAGTTTAACTTCCAACTGTAGCTGGGAGATTATCACCCTGACTTCTCCCAAGCACTAATTCTATTTCTTCATGTAAGAGCTGTCCTGTTGGTTTGGACCAAAATGGTACATCTCTTAGAATACCCTGCTTCCTCACAAGATGTGACAGGTTTCTCCTTCAGCAAAGCACTACTTTTCCCAGTGGTTTTAAAAACATTCTAATGTTTGCCCACATTAATTAGAAGAGAATCAAGCAAGAAAGCACACTCAAGGCATGTGTACACAAGAACATACCTCTCCTCAGGAAGAAGAGACAGAAAGTTCAAAGTGTTCCCTGCTGGGTGATACACTCTGGTACAAACCCAGAACGCAAGGAAGAATTAAAAATTCTCTTACTCATCCCAAACAGCACAAGAACATTGATATTTGGAAAGGAAAAAATTGTTTCTGCTTTAGAGCAGCCAGGGGCTCTTTCTCGCTATACAATTAGAGTGCCACGATTCCACTTCAAGCACAGTAGCAGCATCCTATGGACAAATTGAAGTACATAGACAAGATGATGTTCTCTATGACTGTCCACCAAGGCTACAGAAATGAATCTGTTGCTGTGTTTTACCTCTCTTCACTCTGCCCAACTGAGTAAAAAATTACTTTTGGGGCAGTTTCTTCAGCTTAAAAGAAATGCATGTACAAGGATCACATTATTCAGGAGAAATTTAAATGCCAATTATTGGACAGACGTTATTCCATTAAGACCACCAAAATGGCTGAAAAATAAGAGCTGATATCATTCCTAGATAACAGTTCACGGAGGAATCCAAACATCATTATGCTCCTAAGTTTTCCTTTTTAATCTTTAGACTATTTCCATCCTTCTACGTCTGTCACAAAGACTATGCACACAGATACTGGAATTTAGTGCAAGGTATTCTGGAGTGCCAGGGTTTGCCCCCGGCCTTAAACAATTAAAAAAAACAACCACCTCTTAAAAGACTATTTAGTCTATTTGGATATTGATCCACCTACTGGTAGGGCGTTGCAGACTCTTAGATGTTACAGATGCAGTTGGTGCTCCAGGCATCCTTTACCCTCATAAACTAATGTGTAGAACATCCCCCAGTGAAGCACACTTTGGTATTAAAACACTCTTCTTCTAATTGTACAGCTAAGAGTAAGAGCCTTACATTAATATTGTTTGGTTTATATTGACTTATATTAATTTAAATTTATTTATTTGAAACTACTATATTTATTACATAATTAGAATTAGACTCACAGTAAATGTTTATATTATTATATCAATATTATGTTTATACAAATAGAAATGTATACTGATACATATTATTTTTTGTGGTTTATTATATGTAGATAAAACTTCCAGATCCATTCAAATACATTATTACAGAGCATGGCTCAAAAATAAGAAATTAAATTCTGGATACAACTCATAGGGAAACATTTTACAGACCATTCTCAAAACCACAATGATTTCAAATTATTTAAAGTATAAATTATTCCGTTTAAATTATTCAAATTATAAAAGGACAGAGACACCTTGGATCCCAGGAGGAGCTGCTTTAGTGCAGCTAATGGAGTTTAAATTTTACTGGCCTTTGTCTCAGTCCCCACGTGGCCATGAGGGGAGCGGTACCTGCTTCACTGAGATCCCCCCAGACCATCTTAATGGACAGCAGAAGGCACATCCAAGACAAAATGTGACTCTCACTTTGGCTCTTTTCCTATTAGATTTTTAACATCTTTTGCCTGATGAAAAAGTCAGTGGGGCTCTGAGAGCTTGCATGATATATTTGGAGCATTCTAGTTGGCCAATAAAGGTATGGCTCTTTTATTCATTTAGTATTTTGTTTTATTTTGCTGCACAGCCAACACAGCTTCCCCTGAATATGTTTCAAATTATTGGTTACTGATAGAATCCATTCTCAGTGGCAGAAGTAGACAGATTATAATACCTTGTTACTGATGAAGGAAGTAGAATGGATTTTTCAATTAAACACTGTTGCCCCTACACATGTCCTCAGATTTGTTTTTCATTTTGGTAAGTCTAACAGCCTCTGTATTCAACCGCTCTTCTCCATTTGAGTTTTTCTGACTTTCTTTTTTGGCACGTGAATCCAGCCCATCTTTTATATACTGCCTTTGAGAACTAGTCACCTCCTTGTACAAATAGGGTTAGCATGTGAATGATAAGCCAGCAAATGTGGAGAACTGATTGTAGTCCAAAAGGAAAAGAACAATTCCCCTCGGTGTAATAGTTCTCCACAGAATGAGAGAGTGACAGATGTGCAAGCATGTGTGAGCTGGAGGCATTATGCTGAAGTTCTACAGGCACAGAAGTGCAAAGCCATGCAATATTGCTTATGGTTGGATTTTCTGAGCTGTTCTTGCGAAGCTCAATAGCACAAGACAGACCAGTGACTCTCCCAAAACACTGAGGCTACTCAAGCTACAAATTAGGTCACACAAACAGGGAAAAGAATTTTGGAGAGTAAATAAACCTTCCTGGCCATGTTGAAAAATAAGTGAATGTAAGAGAATTTTCCAAAAGTATTTCCTTCACTGAGAACTGTTCTATAGTTCCACATCTAAATACTTAACTAAGGACTTATCACATGTTCCAGTCAAGAGCATTTGTTAAAGAAATTAAAAAGAGCTGAACTTACCATAAATGTGTCCAGTATAAATATGGGAGGTATCGTAATCAACGACCTTATCTGACACCTCTAGCTTGAAGTCATTGCTAAAGAGGGACATGTCTCTCTTCATTCTAAGATTAAAATGCCTACAAAAGGAGAAGACAGAACTTGAATACAGCTCTTAAATTAGAAAAATATCAGAGCATGGGCTGTAGAAGTGCAACTGAACATAAATATCCCAACCTTGTTAAACATTTGCCTTTGCGTTGCCTGGATAGTGATGGGACATCAACATTGCCCAAGGCTTCTCAGATCCCATGGAATCTTTCCCTACCCTGTTGGTGCAGCTGTGCATTTGGGATTGCCTTCATCATCATGGACATCATCTTTATATGCTGCTTATTTCAACTTTTTGCAAAAAAACCCTACCTACTAAGAAAAAAAATGAATCTTATCTATATTAGAAGTATATTATTATTTACGGCTATATTCTATTGCCAAAAAAATAAAAATCACTTGATTAATCAGAATAGCAGAGTGTGATATACTACAGAAAGAAAAACAATTCAGATCCAAATAAAACAGCAACTATGTACTGCAGTGATAAAGAAAGTGCAACCTGCTCTCCAAAGCCTGTGTCTTCCTCCCAGTTAAAAAAAAGAAAAAAGAAAAAAAAGAATATTTTTTTAAAACCCCAAACAGGAGCAAAATGGGTCAAAACTGCAGCAAAATGAGACAGTTTCCTACTTTCAAAGGAAACTTTTCAAGAGATTGTGGGTTTTTTTTAAAAAAAAAAACCTGCTGCTATTCAGCTTAATATCTACCACACCTTAGAGAGAAACAGAAGTTTTCATTAGTCACTTGAAACAGGGATAATTTCTCCTTTCTCCTTCATTTCCGGCAGGAAGCCAAGTACAGGATAAAGCTCTTTAGCAGTAATCCTTTCTATTACCCAGCTGGGCCTGTATCTGCTTCTGCTTGTTAGTAATTCTAAACAAAAAGAAAATAAGCTAACAGGCCAACAAGCCCAGATCAAATCGGGGAAGGGACAGTCACAGCCAGTACCAGATAATAGCTTAAAAGCCCTCCCAAGAATGAATGTGGCTTTTAGTTTACCGAAAGGGACATCTCCCACTGTTGCCTTAAATAATGAGGCAACCACAGTGGGCACAAATTGATTTAAAATAAAATAATCAGTCCACAACCAAATTTGTTTTTTTTTCCAAACTGTTTTTTTTATCCTTGTGCGCATCCCACAAGTGGCCTGCAGGCCACACTTTGCCTACCTCGCTACAGGTGGATAATAAGAGCCTAGCATTTGGGGGGAAAGACTTGGTACACTGCAAGTTATGCAAACTATGGCTCACTATAATGCCTAAATGAACAAATAGCTCTGTTTGTCATTCCAGGTCGAGGTGAACACTATGGGAGGCTGGGAGGCTGCATCTGCCTCTCAAGAGACCCTGGAGGCCCACATCCCCCTACCACCTCCCCCCAAAAAGCAAAAAACATCCCAAACTTCTATGGGTGTGGAAGACATTTTCTGCATGGTTTAGCCCACCTGGCCATTTTAAACCCAGGAGAGCCCTTTTTTAAACAACAGGATATAACCAGAAGTCACCTCCTTTATTACTACTACTACTACTACTACTACTATTATTATTATTATTATTATTATTATTATTATTATTAACCGTGGGGACATAAGAATGTGTTGTGTTTATTCACTTGTCCCATTCCGCAGAGTGCACTGGGCACCTGGTGATCAGGCAACACAGAAATTAAGATCAATTAAACAAGAGAAAGCTGCTACTTCATAGCCCCTGACATTAGAAGGAGGAAGACAATTTCTTTATGTTGAACGCTTGCTATTGACCACACTGATGGATGTACCCCAACTCATGTAGACATGCACTTAACCAATGGTAGTTTGAGGTTAAATTACTGCTGGAAAATTCAGCATGCACACACAGTATGGATTGTTTGGGAACAGAAGAAAATATGAGACAGCCATTACTTTTCAGTCTAAGGGGACAGCAGGAAAGAAAGCAAAACACTCACTGCCGAAGTAACAATGCAGATGTGAAGCACTTTATTGCTAATATGAAAAGAAACTATTGATCTCAAAATATAATACACATACACCACTGATTGATCTATGGAAATACATGTGAGAACATATCTCTTTTCTGACCAAAGAACAGTGGTATTACTCCAGAATTATCTGTATTTGAGGATGGAAGTTCTGGAATTTAATTATATAAATACACATACAGCAAAACTAGTGGTTTCTAAAATGAAAGTGAAAGAGTGCATTCTAGAAAAGTTGATTTACAAGTTCTGATTTTTCAGCTCCACGTAGTTCTTGAGCAGGGTACTTGTTCTGGCTCATGTGCCACTTCCTCTGCCCAGCCACATTCAGACAAATCTTTGTAGATATAACACAGCTTACCAGCTGGCCTTTAATAAGCACACTCAACAATGTTCCTTTACCTCTATGTAAAGGTAATAAGACACAATTTAGAAAAGATTATCTCTTAGATTTCTGAGAGTTTCTGATACACATCTCATTAACTCCTAAAGAACAACTTACATCTAGTGTCGATCAGTGACACTGGCACTCCAGAGAAACCATAAAGCGAAAAGGTTTGTTGCCTCTACAGATGACAAACATCTGCAGTGCAGAAGAACGTCTCCTCTCACTCCCTGAATATGCAACAATATGCAGGCGATATAATTGCCTTGAACAAGCTACAGAGCAACTCAGCTTAGCAGCTCTCTGTACGTGTATAGTTTGCACCTTGTATTTTCTTCTCATTGACTTCAGTTTCATACCTTGGCTCAAAAATCCATTTTTGGTCCAGAAAAGACAGCAAAGCAAGGGGCTTGAGGCTGCCAGGAATAAGCAGAGTAGCCTTCTCAAGGGTGCCTTCAGATGCTCCAAGCACTCTCTCCATTGACTAATTTTAAAGTGAGTTGCTCCCACACAACTGTGGGTATAGGCAAATGCCCACCTGACCAAACCATGAGGGTACCTGCAAACTGGCAATCTAGAGGCCTGGTGGGAAATATAACCTAAGGCACAAACCAACCCTGTGAGATACTGGCTTGTTACAGCATCACCAGTGCACCCCCCTGTACCTTTTTCTATCCATACTAGCAGATACCTGTCTTCTTCCACAGGAGGGCTTTTGCAGCCAAAGAGTTTTAATCCAGTCCAGAAGCAAGGAGCTTCCCTGTGGCTTCCCTTCATTTCCTAAAGTCAAATCACACATCCCTTCACTCTGCTCCATCCCAAGTGTACTGTCAGAGCCATTAAGTCCTTTCTACTCACTAAAAGGCAGAACAGAGTGACTTCCTTTTCCTTTCAGGGACTCAGTGTAGACAGTCACACAGCACCAAGACCGGCCTGGGCATTGTTCAGTTCCCAGGACTGTATCTGGACCCGTCTCCTTTGTTGTCTCTCAGAGGAGTCTGATGTCTCTCTAAGAGCTGCTGGTTCTGTGTCCAACAGAAGTGATCACGCAGGGAATCTAGAGCATTTTTGGAAGCTGCTACCAAGCCTCCTTTCTCCTCATCTCCTTTCCTCCCTCCATCTTGCTGTTTTCTTCAGTGTAGTTACATTTAAGGAGAATCCTGGTTTCGAGACACTCCACTTTAATTTCTATTTTTGCAACCAAATTCTGCAACAGCCAAATAACAGCTATGGCTCTGTTCCATTTCCTCATCTTTGCACAAGATGGCCAAGTTTATTTTAGACACCACTCTGTTAGCTCTTTCAGGGCACCAGAGCACTCAGGAGCATCTAAGTGGTCAGAAGATTTAACCCAAAGCTGAGAGACATGAAGGTCTCATGTGTCCACAATGACTCTCCACCTTCCTGTGGCCACTCAGGAAGTGACTGCCTTTGCGTTCCACTTGCTCTGGAACAAGACAATTTTAACCAGTTCTATTTTTATTCCTTTTCTTCCTCTGAAGTTATTATTTCACAGCCCATCGCTTTCACCAGCATTCAGTCTTTCTCTACCATCTAGCTTCCCAATCCCTGCCTTGCCATAGCCCCTTTTTTGACTCTTTATTTTTGTCAAACATTAACTATGACACTTTCATCTCTCTTTCTCAACATGTTGTTAGGATGATGATGATGTTGATCACCATCACCACCTTTATGTATATCCCACCTTCTTAAAACTAGTACAATACAGCTAAACAGGCACAAACTGAACATTAAAATAGAACTGAGTTATTTACAATATAAAACAGGCTTGTAAAAGATGAAGACAACCCAGCATACTCTTAACAGCTCATTCTTTAAAATCCTTGCGTTTTAAAAGCTAAATATTCATATACAAAACTGGGGTTAATGTTTTATGCCATGCAGCAACACAGACTAGTCCCAGATTGTCCAGTTTCTAAAAATCTTGAGTGTAACAGGCTTTTTTCAAAAGGAAAAACTGCAGAGCACTGTGCTGCTCTGCACTACAAATAAGAAGAAAAAGTTTAAGGAACTTTACAGGGTTAGGTAAGAACCACAGCTTCAACTTTTAACTGAACACAGACATTGCACTTCACCATTCATTCATATTTGGCAAAGGTTAAAGAGACATGAAGTAGAAAGCTTGAAACAGTATTTACCTCCCATGAGCATGAAAATCTAAGCGCAAAAATTGGTCTTCGTGAGACACAGCTCTTTTGGCACGCTGGTGTTTTTGGTGTAATGAATCCACATCATATGACAGTCCTTCATAATGCCTTATGTATTTATTTAGAGGGTTCCCATATTGACCTGTGAACAAAACAGTGGATTGATACATCAGCCCAGGCATACTTCAGAAACAAAGAAATCCTTCTGTGAAATGGCTTTCATTTTCATCCTACAATAAACTTTTTGTCTGCAAAAATGAATTCAGATGTGCTCATAAAAAAGCCAGCATTAAGCAGTGGAGATATTTGTGAATGTTATCAAACTATTTCTGAAGGTTTCTGAAATAAAGAAGTCTTGGAACTCCATTCTTTGCTATGACCTTGGCTCTTTGTCTGATACTGTTCAATCTGTTTTAGACTATTGCTCACATTTTTGCTCACAATAATGATCACCTTCGAGCTAAATGTTGTTAGCTGGCTGTTGGATAAATTGTCCTTTTCAAAACTAAGCAAAGCAAGAGACTTCCTCCGCAAACCTGGAAAACACACAATGGGGCAGTGACTAAGTCCTACATCTGGATGCAGAAACAAGCAGTACAAATTCCACTCAGCCTTAAATCGCAGGGCAACCCTGGGCAAGTCACTTTTGATCAG
The DNA here is from genome assembly GCA_948474755.1 of Ctenosaura bakeri. NCBI lineage: Eukaryota > Metazoa > Chordata > Lepidosauria > Squamata > Iguanidae > Ctenosaura > Ctenosaura bakeri. The sequence continues at coordinate 69,188 of CAOLHI010005035.1, read as the reverse complement.
CCTAACCTACCCTCACAGTCAGGCTAATCTGCTACTTTGATGAAGGATGCCAAAGTTATTTTGAAAAGGATGCTTTTATCTCCAAGCAGGGAGGGACCACAGCTCATTGGCAGAGCACCAATTTGCACGCTGAAGATGCCAAGTCTCACCTAGTCTAGAATTTCTAGTTGAAAGAATCAGGCAGAACAAGGGGGGGGGACCTCTGTTTGCCTGCACTACTGCCAGTGAGAGCAGACAATATTTGGGATGATCAACACACAAGCCTAGCATAAGGGAACTGAGTTCCTGTCTGTGGTTGCCCTACCTCCAGCACTAAGATACTGAGCATTAAACCTTGCACATACTAGTTTGCCTGGACTACCCTACATATCCTGTAACTAAAAGCACTCTAGTGAAATGGTCTGAAAAGAACCACATCTAACCAGAAATGCGTAAGATTTGGGGGAGGGGGAATCTGGCCATTACAACAAAAGAGATTATGGAAACTTGTAAGTGAAATGAATGGAGGAAGCATTTTTAATTTGGAAGCCTGAGCTTATAGAAAACACCAACTGTGAAAATGTGTCAGCCTTATACGGTCCAGGCAGACACTCAAACAAGTGTTCCATCTGACAGCATTTCTCCCAAACACAGTGGGTTTTCAAAGCAACGCATCCAATATACATGCATCCAGGTATTTGGGGCCAAGGTGCTCAAAAACTATTTTTTCCCACCCAAACTAAAACCTGTTCTTTTGAGGAGTTTTAGCAACAGGCAAGAATCTAGACAAGGAAACTTTGCAACCAGCTGTTATCCGCCTTTGGTTTGGCCACAATGACAGCGGTGCTCCCATACAATCCTGCCCGTATCTTGAGATCTTTGGGGTGGGCCCTCCTCTCTGAGGAACCACCCTCACAGACACACCTTGTGGCAACACGGGAGAAGGCCTTCTTGGTGTCTGCTCCCGGTGACTGGAGCCCCCCTTGTTGCCCTTCTGTCGGCAAGTGAAGACCTTTCATTTTTACAGGCTTTTAATTGTAGAGTGCTTAGGTGGAAAGGGCCTTTCAGAACGTGCTGTACTGTTTGCTGTTTTCTTTTCAATGGCCATGCTTTTAATTCTAGTGTTAGTTTAATTATATTTTTAATTTTTCTATGATCTGAATTTCAAAGCTGTATCTGTTTTAATCTTCATAAGCTGTCTTGAGTCCTGGCCTGGGAGAAAGAGGGAATATAAATAAATAATACAATAATTGTATGTATCCTTGGCCAGCATCAGAAAACCTTTCTTCCCTGGGGTTTTCACAGCATAATAAAACCTGAGACAGAACACAAACAATACGAGAAACTTCAGGCAGCTTACTCTCAAGCCCTGGAGTCTGATTCAACATCAGAAGGTGAATGAGTGTCAGAACATCAGAGATATAGGGAAGAAAGCCATAGCAGAAGAATTTTCACAGGGCAACTGTCAGCAGCAACTTTTAGCAAACTGAACTTAAGTAAGGAAGGGTGGTAACTACGCAGGCTTCCAGATACTGCTGGATCGCAGCTCCCAGCACTCCTCACCACTGGCTGTGCTGATGAGGACTTCTGAGACCTGCACTCCAGCAGCTTCTGGAGTGAGAGAGCATGATTCTAACCTCTGATTTAGGGCTTATTAATAGAGGAAAGGTTCAGTGCTTCGTGAGAGCCGAATTTCAGACAATGGCCCCTTAACAGTTCTGTGATGGCACACCAAACTTTCTTGGGAAGTGTCTCTCTTCCCCTGCAACCTGCCTGTTGCCACCAACAAGAGAATCACCTCACATAAGTGGAATTCAGAATTCACAGCAAGGACAGAGGACTCAGAGTTACACGAGGTAAGGTTGGGATCTGTTGAAACCTTGGCTCATTGTGCTGGGCCTGGTAGTAGCCCCAGCAGTAGAAAAGTGTATACAACAAATAAGCCTTTTAAAGTCCATTCCTGACTTTCTTCTTCAAGCGTCCCTCTTGCCCCCAAAGAGGGATGCTCTATGTATCTCCTGGCTAATACAGGCAGACAGAGCTGCAAGATCAAACAGGTTGAATTGCTGGGAATAGTTAAACATAAATGAAACGATGGGGAAAGAATTAGCCACAGCTCTGATAGGGAGGGGAGCACCAGCGGGAAAATCTTAAGAAGTCAGCCCACTATTCATTCTTAAGAATAAAACATTAATTACAGGGATAGTCATCTCAAGTTTTTTCCCTCCAGAAATTGTTTGTTTCCAGATTAAATATGGAAGACCACATATTTCCAAAAGCCCAAATCAGGCAACCCATATTTTTGTTTATCACAACATTTGTACTTTGCTTTCAGCCTCTGCTTTATTTTGTTTTTATCTGCCATTGATAAAGATACATACTTAAAGATCCGAGGATGAAAGAGCTTCCAGTTTTAGCTGGCTCTGGGTGTTTCTGTTTGAATTTTTTAAAAAAGCAAAAAGAACCCACACTCTCACTTTATAAACATATTGCCCACTTTTTATACGTGCTGCTAAGTTTCATATACAATGCATTCCATTTTCTTAGTGTGCTAAATACAACACTTAGGCCTACAAGGTCTAGGCTTGCATGTTTCAACTTTGATTGAAGTTTGTTTTAGGCATGCGGTATGCTTTGCTGGATTAATTTTTAACTGGGTATTTAATACCTAACAGTCATATCCAAGGTTCCAGCAAATAAGGCAGGGGAGATGCCGGGACCTGGGCTGGCAGGACAGGAAGAGATGAAAGCAGCAGCAAGTTTGTGGATCACTGATTTGCCCATTAGAAGCACACAAGATCACTGCTGACTGCCAGCTATTCCTGTGCCCTTCCACAGCTCTGACAATGGCAGCAAAAGTGAGTCACCGCTACTCAGTGGCCGCCTGACATGCAGGTGCGCACAGGTCCAGGCCTGTACGGGCTCAGGTGGGCAAGGCAGCTGCTGCTTCTCTTCCTCCTCCTCTGGAAAGCAACTTTACCTGTTTCCTGTCCGGAGCTTTCAAAACCAGGAATAGCTTCAGAAATCAAACAGCACAAAACCAACTTGTCTTGTATGCTTCAAAAGAGGAAGAGAAAATTTCGTAGGCAACACCTGCAGCGTCTCAAGGCAACTGCATTTTCACATAGCAGGTGAAATGGTAAACCTTGAGACACCTTCTTGAATGCCTGCTGATTCAGCATAATGCTTGGCCAAGTCCAAGAAACTACCTGCCTCTCCCACCTTTGAGAAGCAGGCGGGTGGGCCAGTCAAGAAGGGCAGTGATTCTTATGTGAGTGAGGCACCGCAGTCCTTCACCAGGCCTGAGGCATCCTCTACTTAGGTGGCAGAGGCTTCCAGACTGCCAAGAGCAGCTGAATCCCCTACGGCATAGGCATAAAGCTGATGCTGACTAAAGGAAAAACGGGCCCCCGGAAGGCTCTCTTCTTATCTCTTGCTGCAGGAGCCAACAGGATCACCCTTAAGGATTCTCAAAATATGGGTATCTCTGACCCATGGGGCTTCTGAGCTGGCGCCTTCAACTGTCACTGTTGTATCTCAGTCGCTGCACCTCTGTCCAAAACACCACTGCCCAAGTAATTCAGCTCTATTATTCATTTATTACAACAATATCCTATTTCTTTTTTTCCAGAAGGGGTACAAAATAGAGCTAGTTGTAGCTCATGGCACACAACACCGCTTCTCAGACCCCTAAACTGGCTTCCCTTCTCCCTTCTGCATGCAAACTCCAAATATTGATGCACGAGACTTTCAAATGTGCAACAAATGTGCACAGTTGAGAGAGGGAAGGTCTTCCCATTCACTACTGCTTCTACCCTACCAGTGCTTTCCTTTCAGCTGAGAGTGTGGGAGGGCTAGAAGTAAAAACACTCCTCTATCTTCACAGCCAAGGTTTGGAAAACACAGGGTGGTGGAAGGAGATTTATGTTGCTAGTAGAAGTTTTCAGAGGTGGGGCACCAAACTACACAGCTCTTCTATCAGTACAGTTGCTATCTTTCTGGTGGTCTTATGCAATCATGGCATTTTAAATGCTCAGAGTTTTATCAGTGTTAATTGAATCTGAGGATCACTTTACCTTTTAACTGAATCTGGGGGTGACTTTATCTTGCCATCCCACACAGTGAATCCCTTGAAAATACAGAAGCTGAAGCAGAAGTCATAAAATGCAAAGAAGGAACGTATCGGATTTATGAAATACAATTCAGCATCAGATTATATTGCCCGTTCCTGAATGCCTGACCTGTAAGAAATCTGTTCTTCCAGTCCCAGTGTACTTTGAGAACCTATTCAGCTCAAAGGTTCAAAAGAAGAATGCATGGGAATACTTCCTTCTTTCTCCCCCAAAGACACAACTGTATCTACCTAGGCTGACTCAAAGTAATCAGAAGCTCAGTTGAAAATGCATTTATTGAATTTGCCAGTGCAAACACAGATTATCACGACTCAGAAGAGGGGGAGAAAAGATAACCTATCAGCAACAGGTACGAGCAACAATTTACACTAAAGCAAATGTGAGGAAACTCTTTCAGCCTTGGAAGCAAGCTCAGTTTCTGCATACTTTGGGGGTGCTTGATTCCAGCAGCAGGGTAGAGCCAAAGGCAGAACCAAAAAATCTCCTGGATTAAAGCTCCTGCTACCAATAACTACATCGCAGGTGACACATTTCAGATTGTCAGAACGGAAGAAAGTCGCTTCTCAGCCTCAGAGGAATGCAAGGGTGGCAAAACCCCTCTGAAGAAATCTTGCCAAGAAAATCTGACATGATACATTCACCTCAGGGTCACCATAAGTAGTAAATATGACTTGAAGGCACACAACAACCAGTCACACCTTCACAGCTGCAGAGGAAGGGAAGGGCAAACCTCCACTGAGTAAGTCTTAAAAAAAAAAACCACTGATGGACAGAGTTGCCATATTGGAGCCTGCACGGCACAACACCTTGAGTGTATTTTTATTGAATAGTTATTTCTGCGTACTATACCTGGTTTTTTTTCTTTTGTATCTTAAATATCATTTTGTTGTCTGAGTTTTTTTATTGTCTGTGTTCTTTTTTATTTCATATATACATACATACATAAAATATTATTATATATATATGAAGAGATGCTGGGAGAACAGGGATCAAATTACTCTTGTGCCATGAGAATGCAACAAGTGACCCAGGGGCAAGTGACACTCTCTCAGGCTAAGAAGAAACCAACGGGAAACCTCCCCTGAAGAACTTTTGCCAAGGAAATCCCTGGATAGGGTTGCCAAGTCAACCTGAAGGCACCTGACAAACAAGCATTTAACTGTGAGTCAAGGTGGTGTAGTATCTGAGTGTCGGACAAGGGCTGAAATCTCCACCCACCTATAGAAACCCACAGGATTACTTCAGGCAAGTCACACTTTCTCAGTTTCAATGGAAGGCAAACCTCCACTGAATAAGTCTTGTAAAGAAAACCCTATGACACAAGTCAAAGTCAACTTGAGGGGACATAACAGCAATAATCAGTTCAGTAGCTTATTTTATACTGGCTATTTATACTTTCTAATTTCTCCACCAAGGATGACCACCAAATGAAAACTTTCACTATTTTAGCTGAACCATCAGGTTCTGCCAGTTGAGGAAACATTACATTGTTATGGCATAGAATAACATTATTTTTCTATTCATATTCATACAATAACACAGGCCAGTATTACTACTATGCTACGGATGAGAGATCAGGAAACAACAAAAGGCCGCCCAGTTGGAATACAAACTAGAGGCTTTAATATCCTGCTTAGCCACTTACTCTCTCCTTTAAAATCATCACTAACTTAATAGCAGTTCTGACTCTAATGAAATAGGTTGAAAGCATCTTATTTTTTACTCAAAAAGTTCCATAACAGTCACTGCAAACAGTTGTTCAAAAAGTATCTCTAAACATGAATACTGACAGTGTTTCCTGTATTTTGGGGCTCAGGCTAATATTTTGTAAAAAATGTGTCCTCGTTACAGAACCCAGTATTTCACTTAATTCTATAGCCTAACAGGCAGGAAAATTAAATGTTTAATTCAGAAACAATTAGAGGAAGAAAAATGTCCCACACATCACAGTTTTGGCTAAAACTAAGCTGTATACACTAGGGAGCAAAATAAAAGAATAATATGGAGTTGGAATTTTCTAAGAGCTCACCATTGTGCTGGGCAACTCCTCTGCATTAGCAAAAACAGCAGCAACAACAAAACCAACAGCTTGTTCTTTAAACATAAAAGTCTGGGGCAGTTCAAGTAAATTAGCTCAATCAAAACAGGATTAAAATTATTTCAAAAAACCTGAGTATGTGAGTAATCCATGTCACCAGGAAGAGCACGTATACCACTGAATGCTCTCAAAAATGGCCCACTATCCTCCCATAGGAAGCGGAGCAGAGCCCAGATTCTGATCACTTTGTGTGTTCATCAGCATCCAGTATGAACCTGAGCCTTGCCGGACCAGATCCAAAGACAAGTGGTATGTAAGCAGCTGGTGTGGTGTGTGAGAGCCAAGGCAGGGCAGTGGTTTGAGCACCGGGCTAGGAGTCTGGGAGACCAGGGTTTGATTCCCCACTCCCCCATGGAAACCCACTGGGCGATCTTGGGTGCATCACACATTCTCAGCCAGCAGAGGAGCCTATGATAGGTTCACCTGAGGGTCTCCATAAGTCTGAAATGACTTGAAGGCACACAACAACAACGTGAGCATACTTAACACCTTCCCACTCACTGTTCCCCACCAGCTGCCAATCAGGGCCAGACTAACCTGGCAACAGCGACAACATACAGCCACCACATACAGCACATCCTCCCTGGCCAAACACTAGTGCTAAAGACAAAGTGCACGCCTCTCCGTCCCAACATGCCACATGAAACATCTCCTGGAAATCCCTCTGACTGAAAGACTACACAAGCTGCTAAATCACACCGTTAACTGGCTGACGGCATGACTGACAGCAAGGCAAGTTTTTACTCTGAGTTCAGATTGAGAAAACGCTACCAAGGATGGTTTTGTCCTGAAAGCCTGCAGGTTCTGGGGAATCAAAAATTCCTAGCCACAAAACTAAAGGTAAAGGTAGCTTACCTGGGTTCACCTGGTGAGCTCATAGCAGAACTAAGAATTGGTGTTTCCTGATTGGTAACATTAGTCACTATACCAGCTCTATTATCACCCTGTTTTGTTTCAATTGACTTCATTAGAACAACCCAGTGTTCAGAAGGAACAGACTAGGAATTCAGGTTTCTATTGAAGTGGAAACAGAAGGTTCACTCTTCTTCACTCATACAGGGAAGAGGAAGGGAGAGAGACAATGTCAAAGATCATTTCAAATCACCTGAAGTAAAATCCAAGGGATTGCCTGAACTAGGACAGCGTGTTATACAGGAATGTACTGTGCTCAAGGTAAATCCATGGTCCAACAATTGCAAGGTTGACCTGCCTCATGCACTGAATTAAAACAATTTTAAGCTGACTTTATATGTTAAAAGATTTGACTTCTATACACTTAGAGGAATACTGGAGACTGGTAAGACCAAAGAAAAGACAACACACACATGGGTAATTACAATCATGAATTTCCCGTTATAGGAACAGTGGGTTAAGGTTTATTATATATTGTCATCAAGAAAGGTGAAACTACCATGCTATTAACCTTACCACTAATCTCAAAAGTACAGTTCATCCTTTTTCAAGAACAGTTTCAAACCCTGAGGAGACAGCTTCTAAATGTGTGCAGGTAGATGGCAGTTTATCCTCAGCATACTTAAGGCAGCAAATTCTCAAATACTTAAAGTAAACACACTGAATCCAGTTGAAGATTTGTAGAGTAAGGGTGGGAAAAACCTTATCTGTGCCAATGTTTAAATATAGTACAATGAAAGTTAGTGATTCCGGTATTAATTTTGTTTGAAGTACTTTACCATTCTGTGAGTTTGAAGCCAATCATGGGCATATTTACTGATGAATAAGTCCCACAGCATTGGACTGGACCATTCGCAAACTGGTGGTCCAGTTCAATGCTGGGGGGTGGGGCCAAAGTACCCTAAAGGCGCCAGGTCCTATCTGATCTTGGAAGCTAAGCAGGGTTAGCCCTGGTTAGTACTTGAATGGGAGACCAGGTGCTGCAGACTGTATTTCAGAGGAAAGAACTGGCTATGTCATCTCTGAGGTTTCCTGGCCTAAGAAAACCTTAGGAAACTCATGGGGTCACCGTAAATCAACAGCAGACTTGAAGGCACATATGCACACTTGCAAGTTACACAACTTTTCTATGTACAAAATTCCAAAATGTGTAACTATTTAACTCACAAAAGCTTTTGCATGATCTGTGCAAAATTCTTACGTACTTTACATTTAAACAGGAAATTTCCAACTGTCAGTAATTTTAACTGAAACAAACTATGCTGTTTATCAACTCAGGGCTGACTCCTCTCCAGTCCCGTGCTATTTAAAAAAGTTTTCCTTTCGTTTTTCCTCCCAGTACAAATAATCTATTTTGGACTAAAACACATATGGGCAGCCAAAATTAAACGTTGGTTTAAGGCCTGAAAACCCTCTAGCAACATAAATGTATACACTCAATTAGAAGTCAGTTGAAACTGTGCTTATCAGTTGCTTTCTCCAAGATACACACCCTTCTGTACTTCCTGATAACAGTTTCATGGAGGAAGCTCTATTACATCATCTCAAAGTTTGCAAGATCACGACCACACCTTCCTGCCTTTTGAAATATGAATATGAATGATATGGGGGGGATTTTATGGCACTGAACATTTCCTGTGGCATAACTTTTTGTTGACTACAGCTCACTGATTTATCGTGATTCGGGTTTACAAAGCCTACTGCCCACCCTCTCAAGCTCTAATCCACAAAAAGTTTTAGCACAATTTACTAAGAGCTGTGTGGCCTCTTAAGGATGCTGTGTATTAATGATCCAGTCACAATTCATACCTTTACATCCTGCTGCATCTATATGGATAAGAGCTCCCAATCTCAAGAACTAATTCAGAAGCACAAATATTCAAGCAAGAAAAATTAGCGAGTTGTTCAAAATGGGATTCCCAGAGCCCTTAAGAACACAAAACCACTACCCAAAGCTAAACAATCAGCAAAACCACTAGGAACAGCTTTCCAAGAAATCTCACCTGTCTCTTCCTACATCCATAGCAAGCAAATGACAAACCCAAGCGTCTCACGCTACCTGCACCCTCCTTGTATAAGAAATCCATTTAATGCCCTATTCCTTTCAAATACTAGTTAGGTTTCTGGAGTAAATAGGTGGCACAGAGCTTCCTGAAGGTGCTCAGGAAAAGGCTTGAGTGGAAATCAGAAAGAGGGGCTTTATTCCAGCTCACTCAGATCTTTCAGCTTTAATGCTTAACCAGACTGGACTTAGCTACAAGCCCTGTGACTGACAGAAAGATGGCATACTCCTTCAGAAAACTCCCTGGAAACTGCCCCATGCTTGGCAGAAGCCTACAAAGTGTGTCTGAGTGCTATGGGCACTGCGTCTGTGCGCACACACAAACCCACCTTGTTCTCCCTTCCCACACAACCTTCTTTCATCTGAGGGAAGGGGCAGCAGGAAAGACACAAAAGTGAGAGGGAGACTCAGAAGGGGCCTAGAAGGTTGGCCAGGTCAAGAAAAGGTGAAAGAGGAAGGTGGGGCAGGTATACCTGCAAGGACCCAACTAGGATTTGGGCAGAGTACTGGAGCACGGGGGGGGGATAAAATCTCTCCTAGCATGAAATCAAACAGCATTGCGTGGGGGAGGCAAAGAAATGGGGAAACAGCTCTCCTGTCCTGGATGCAGAGGTACATACGCGATGGTAGGGAAGAGATATAACCTCTTCCGCTATCACATTTTGCAAAGTTATTTATATTTGGGGTGGGGGGAAAGGTAGGAGACTAGCTCTGCTTTCTTCAATGAATGAATGAATATATACCAGGCTTGGATGTGAAGCAAGGAGAGATGTGTTCTCTCCTATCAGTAAGATCTCAGGGTGGGGGAGGAATCAGACGAACGGAGAATAGCTGTTCTTTCCCAGACCCCAGATTTGGGAAGGGGGGAAATGCACCCTTCTGTGCTACATTCATATCCTTGGAAGTTGTATTTTTAGGGGGAAAGGGGGACAACATGGCAGACAGGGAAGAGCTCTCCCCGGCCATATGGATGAAGGAAACACCCCCCAAGCCTCCCGGAGGGAGCACGAAGGGGAAGGAGGAAGGGGAGGCAGCACTCGGGACACAGAAAGAGGTCTGGGTCTTTATGGGCCTTCCGGTCACCTGTTGACTTTCGGCAGCTCCATGATTTCAATAGGATTTTCTTGGGCCAGGAATCCTCAGGGGCCGTTCTGCCAGTTCCTTCCTCTGAAATCCCGGGATTCACCGGCGGTCTCCCTCCCCAGTGCTAGCCAGGGCTGGCCCTGCTTCGCCTCCACGACCAGGGGGGATCTGGCGCCTGCAGGGTCCCCGTGAGTGGGCGACCCCGCCAAATTCCCTGGGGTTTTCTCAGGCAAGGAACACTCGAGGGGGGGCTTGAGTACGATGAATGAGAAAGTGGGGCGGGCAGGGAGAGGAGGAAGAAAGGAGTCCTGGGGGGGACGGACCCTCCCCTGAGGCCCCACCACGGGCCAGCCCCCCAAGAACAGCACCAAAAAAAGGGGGGAGAAATAAAAAGGAAGGGAGGTGGGGAAAGGAAGGCGCCGCCGGTGGCGGAGAGACCCCCGAAGGGGGCTGAGGAGGGCCTCCCTCCCTCCTTGGGGGTCCTGGGGAGGGGGACGCCCCCCACAAAGGAGACAGAGGGAGTGAACGGGATGGGGGCCCCGCCCGCCCGCCCGCCCGCCTTCTCCCCTCGCGCGGCCGGGCCGCCTCGCCTCGCCTCACCTCCGGCTCCGGCCGCCCAGGAGCAGAGCACGACGACGACCCTCAGCAGCACCATCTTCGCTCGGCCCAGGCCCCGCCGAGCGCCGCCGCCAGCCCGCCCGCCCGCCCGCCAGCCAGGCGGCCGCCTCTTCGCCGCCTCCTACCCACAAAGCATCCGCCCCGGCCGGAGGGAGGGAGGGAGAGCGGGGAGAAGGGGAGCCGGGCGGCGGCGGCGGCGGCGGCGCGGCAGCGGAGGCGGCGCTTTCTCTCTCTTCCCGCTTCTCTTTCTTCGTCTTCTTCCTCCTCCTCCTCGTCGTCCTCCTGCTCCTGTTCAGCCGGCGGCGGCGTCGCCTCCCCCGTCCTCCTCCCTTCGGCCTCGCCTCAGGCGGCGGCCACCAAAAGTACCTCAGAAGAACAAGAACCGCTCTCGGTCGCCTCACAAGAGTCCCCGCTGGCCAATCAGGCCGCGCCCGGGGCGCCTGCGCACAACACGAAGCCCCCTCCTCCCCCCTCCAAAAACCCTCCCTCGCTTCCTTCCTTCCCTTCCTCCCTCTTTTCCCTTCAGTTCACCGCCAGCCACTCAGAGGCGACGTCGGCGACGAGCAGGGAAGGAGGCGTGGCAAGCCCCTTCCCACAGCACGCGCGCGCTAGTCCCGCCCCCGCGCACAGGCCACGCCCCCTCCTCCCTTCACTCCGGCGCCGCCGCTTCCCCTACTAACGGGCTCGTGTCTTCGTCTCAGGGCGGCCGGGACTCCGCCTCCTTGCCGTCACGTGACGTCGCGGAAGGGGAGGCCCTGGCGGCGGCATTGTTGTTGTTGATGCGCGGCCTGGCCGCCGCGCGTGCGCAGTGCGTTCCCCTGGGAAGGGAGGGTTCGCTGTCCGCTTCCTTCCTTAAAGGGAAAGGCGGCGGCCGCCGGGTCACGGCCGGGGCAAGAGGGCGGGGGGTGGGCAACGCAGGGAGGGGGAACGGGAAACGGCTCCGGGGGAGGAAGGGCGGGCTCCGGGGGAGGCCCGGGAGGCGTCCGCGCGGGGTCACGCGAGGTCACTGGCCTTCCCTCTCCAGATCCCTAGCATTGCGAGGACTTTTAAGAGGGGTTTTTTAAACTGCATTTTATTCCCTCGCTGAGCTGAAATTGTTTTAACACTGGAAATAGTTTACTTCTGTCCTAATGCTTCCTGCATGTGTTCAGTCGCATTGCTCTTTTCAATTGCAGGCCGCTTTGAGTCCCAGTTTTGGGGGGAAGGCAGAATATAGGTAAATATAATGAGGAACAACTTTGGCTAAGGGTTTAGAGTTCAGGCATCCAAAGAAAACGGAGAGACGGAGGGGGTGCAGATAAAGCGAATATAAAGATTTGTAGGCGTGAAAGACTTACCGTCTCTCCTTCCCTGCAGTGCACACTTGGGTACAGAAAGCACATTTCACGGGGGCTCCGGAATTCTTATTTGGAGGATGACACTCTCATTTGGCCCCCAGCCCCAGCCTCACCCTCTGCTTGCCCAGGATATTTTTATTCTTATTAATTTCAGGGGTATTTCTGAGTAGGCGGGTGTGTTGCATAGGCTGAAACCTGGGTCGGAGGACGTGGGCCGGAGTCCATGCGTGTTCATGCCAGAACGGACCAGTTTGTTTCCAAGGTGCTGCTGGATTCCTTTATGCCCTTTAATGCTTCTTTGGAGGTTTTTAAGCAGAGGCCGGATGGCCATCTGTTGGGAATATTTTGATGGGTGTTCCTGCATGGCAGGGGGTTGGACTGGATGGCCCCCGGGGTCTCTTCCAGCTCTCTGATTCAAGCCTCTGAGATGATGATGCTCAGACAGACTAGCACGGCTATCTCTTTGAACCCTCCTTCAGAGGACTGGCTTTGGTGTAAACAAGCCGGCATCTGAGAGCTCGGCTTCTTCAAGGGAAGACGCCCCCCGAGGGAACTTGGCTGTTGCTGTCATGCACCTTCAAGCTGACTCCAGTTTGTGCTAACCTCTCCTAGGGTTTTTTCCTGAGGCGTTTTGCCACAGCCTTTCTCTGAGGCTGAGAGAGCCTGACCTGCCTGTGGCCACTTAGTGGGTTTCCAGGACTGAGTGGGGATTCAAACTCTAATTCCTCAGAGTCCTAGTCTAGCACTCATGTTACTACAACATGCTGGTTCTCCAAACAGAATTGATTTCCTGAAAGCAGAAAGAATTGGTTTCCCCTCTTCTGAGGCAAATAACAAACCGACAGAGCTTTGTGAGCCTTTAGATTCCAGGATTTTAATGCAGAAGAGATTTAGGAACAGTGGACATAACAACCCAATTTGTCATGTTGTCTATTCCAGTTTTACTCTGATCTACGCACCTGTGTAGTCCTTTGCCAGAACCTGGACAAAATTAACTGTTTGGAGCACAGTTTGCAGAGTACAGCTAGCTGAAGGATTTGGGTACTGGTACTACCAGAAGGTAACACTTCCACACTCCCATGGGCTGTGCTGTATCCAGCTGGAGTTGAGAGGCATATTAAGTCTGAACTGAATTTGCTGGGAATTCGCTTCTCATCCCACCTTGTCACTTTCCATCCTTGTGGAGTGTCGCTCTTCACTGACGCACTATCTGATACAGGATTCTCGCCTCACCTTTTAGTAACCTGGCTGCCAGCTGACACGGATCACATTTAAATCCAGCTCCCAGACTGCATTACAGTCTCTCGTTACTGACTTCCAGGAAGAGCTTCTTATTCAGAGGGTGTGATTATTTCTGCGATCTGTGAGAAACAAACAAGGAGATATCATTAAGTGAAGCTACAGAGGGGGTTTTGGATCCTCAAGGATCCTTTTGTAACAAGGAATAAACATACTGTGTTCCATAGGCACAGATTTATGAATTAATTATTGATACCTGACCCAGGCTCTGGTTTAGAGAGCATTTCGGCTTATTGTTCTGGTCTTAGCCTGGTGTGCCTGCAGCCTAACACAGTGAACCAAATTCAGCCTTTGAATATTGGTGGTGGTTGAAAGAATAATTAAAGATGTTTCTGATATTGGGCAGCAGCAAACAACAGTTTTGTATTTTGGAGTTTTATCAAACAGTGAGAGGTCAGTCTTTCAGTTCCAATACTCTGAGCAGTAGAATGAATTTAAAAAAAAATTCATTTCACTGCTGTCTTTCTTAAAGGGTGGAAAGGGAGATTAATTTATTCCTTATTTAAAGACTTTATACCAAGACTGTATACTTGCATTGTGAAAATTTGAGTGATGGTGTCAGAAGTTCTTGGGCTGCCTGGCAGGCTGGCCAGATACCTCCACTTCAAGGTGAATGTCTGGCACGGCTGCATGCTCTCATTATCTCAGCAGGGGCAATGAACAAAAGCTCACTCAAAGACTCCTAGATCTAAACAGTTTGCGATGTTTTGTTTCTCTCTCTCTCTCTCTTTGCACAATCACACAACGGTTGACAGTTCACTGAGAGGAAGCGGGAGGGAGAGATAGCAAAAAGGTGATTTTCAAAAGTGGCTTTCAGCTGAAGCCGCATTCATACCTGAGGTTCGAACACTGTAGCCCATCGGTGTACTGGAGGAAGTGGGCCTTTAATTCAGGGTGAGCAGTCCTGGCAAAATAAACAAATGCAGTTCATCTTAAAGGTGCTACAAGACTCCCCCCTCCCCTGGCTTCCTTTATATTTCAAAGTGACACCACTTCAAAGGCTGTCTTTTGAAGCCTGGACCTGGAAACCCCGGCATTGTTTGGGGAGAGCGGAGGGCCCCTCCGCACCGCCGTCTTTCTGGCTTCACAGAGGAAGCAGCTGTTTCCAGAGAAGGCGGACTGGACGGCGCTGGAAACAAAAGAAGCCTTCTCGCTGCCTGCCGTCCTCGGAGAATGAAGCAGCTGCAACTTGCGTCCCATCTGTCTGTCTTGATGGATCTCCGCTCTCGGGACATTATCGCTCTTGCTATTCCTCTGGTGCCGATATCTGCAGGGTCACACAAGCAAAAAAAACCTCCATCTTGCATGCCTGTTTCGGGGAGAGGGGGCTGAGGGCAAGGAAGAAGAGCCAGAAGGACGGAAATAGGGAGTAAAGGCGGAGTTAGTTGAGCATCTTTCTCTGGCGGTTTTTTTGCCCAAAGAAATGAGCTCTTTGAGGATTCTCAGCATCCCTCCTGCTGGCCCTGGGTTTTGCAGCCTCTGAAAAGCATAGCTGGAACCTGGTTCCGGAAGGAGCGACCTTGTTAGCAACAGCTGCTTTATCGGACGTCACAGAGAGGCCTGCGCATGGCAGTTCGCATCCTAAGACTGCCGCTTATCTGCTTACAGGGACACACTCTGACTGCCTTGAGCGTTCTTTACATTCTTGCAATCAGCTGGGATTGACCGGAGGGGGAGGCCTCGGCTGGGCTGGGGGGGATGTGAAGGCCTGGGGGAGAAACGGGTTCTCTCATTAATCCCCCCCCACAATAAACCATTGACCGCGATTTGATCCCCCTTTGCTCGGTCACAGAAACCCACTGGGGCGGCCTTGGGGGCATCGCACGCCCTCAGGCCGTTTCCACACTGAACTGTTGCAGCGCTTTGATTCCACTTCCAACCTCCTATGGAACCCTGGGGTTTGCAGTTTCGGGAGGGGCCCCAAAGGCTCAAACCCCCAAAGGCCCCCCGAAACTGCAAGCCCCAGGATTCCATAGGAGGTTGGAAGTGGAATCAAAGCGCTGCAAGAGTCTAGTGCGGAAGCGGCCGCTGCCTCCCGGAGAGTCCTGCGACGGGCTCGCCTCCCTCTTCCCCGGCCCGCGTCACACGCATGCGCGCCCCCCGCCGGGCCGCTCCCCGCCCCTCCCCGGGCGGGGCGTGGCCGGGGCAGGGCGTGGCCTCCGCCTGTCATGGCGCCCGAGGCCCTCTTGGCCCAGAAGCGGCCGTCGAGACGCCGCCGTTGCCGCGACCGCCGGGGCGCGTAGCCGAGGCGCCGCCCGGCCGGGCCCTGGGCGGGGTGAGGGGAAGGGCTCCCCGCCGCCGCCGCCGCCGGCATGGAGGGCCTCGCGGAGCCCCCGCCGCTGGTGCTGCCGCCGCCGCCGCCGCCGCCCTGCCCGTCTGCCGCCGCCGCCGCCTCAGCCGCCTCAGCCGCGCTCGAGGGGGTCTCTCCGGCGCCCCGCGGCTCCCCTCAGAAAGAGGCGGGAATCGCCTCAGGGGCGGCGGCTGAGGGGGAAAGCGACGAGATCGACGACGACGACGACGAGGAGGCGGACAATTACCACCAGCGGGACGGCGCCGGCAGCCGGGCAACAGCCTCAGCCAGGCAGCGGCCACCGGCGGCGGCGGCGGCGGCGGAGGAGGAGGAGGAGGAGGAGGGAGCCCCCGCGACCCCCCGCCGCTGCGGCCCCGCGGCGGCGGCCCCGCTTGTGCGGCTGAGGCGACCGGGGAGCCCCCGCCGCCTCTCCCTTCGCCCCCTGCGGCGCTGAGCCCCGGGGAGGAGGCGGGGGGGAGGAGGAGGAGGAGGACTCGGGGAGCCTGGCGGACTCGTTGGGCTCCTTCTCCCACCTCCCTTCCTCCTCCTCCTCCTCCTCCGCCGCCGCCGCCTCGTCCTCGGGCGGCGCCGGCGCTGGGGTCGGCCCCGTCACGGCCAGCAGCAGCAGCAGCAGCAGCAGCAGCCTCGTCTCCGCAGAGCTCCGCGGCCAGGAGGCGCCCCGGGCCGGCCGGGCCCCCGTCGCCCTCGGGGAGGAGGAGGAGGAGGAGGAGGACGAGGAGGCGGAGGAGGGCGGCGGCGGCGGCGGCGGGGACCCCCCGGGCCAGGCGGCGGCGCCCGCGCCCACCACCACCACCGCCGCCTCCTCCTCCTCCTGCTGCGCGGTCTCCGCGAAGCCCCCTTCTCCGTCCTCCTCCTCTTCCTCCGGCGGCGGCGGCGGCGGCGGCCCGGCTCCTTCTCCCTTGGCGGCGGCGGGGGCGGGGGCGGGGGCGGCGAGCCCGAAGGAGCGCTTCCCGGGGCAGTCGGTCTACCACATCAAGTGGGTGCGGTGGAAGGAGGAGAACACGCCCGTCATCACCCAGAACGAGAACGGGCCCTGCCCGCTCCTCGCCATCATGAACGTCCTCCTCCTCGCCTGGAAGGTGAGCGGACCCCCGCCCCCCACCCATCCACCCGCGGCACAGGGAGGGGGAGGGGAGGGGGCCTCCTCGGGAGCAGGAGGAGGGCGGGGGCAGAGACCCCGGGGATCGGGGCCGGGGGAGGGGGAGGCGGGCGCCCCCTCCCCCGGTGGACCGGGAGGGTAACCCCCCCGCCGACCCCCAAATGAGGACGCCGTTTAACCGCTTAAAATAGCGGCCCTGATGATTTGGAGGCTGAGGAAATGCACTTACATTGAAGATACGTCAGTATAATAGACCGTATTTTGAATCCTTAGGGCTTACAATGGTTCAATCAGAGGCTTGTGAATCCCATCCTAAGCTGCAGTTTGGTGCCAGGGGTTCCGATTGCCCTCCCGGCGCAGCAGTGCCTGGCCGGGATTCTCCCAGCACAGAGTTGCAAACCTCCAAAGTCTCTCTTGTTAATTTCGCCACACTTTGCTGCCATTGGAAAAAAAAAAAAGATCGCCGAAAAATAATAATAAATACATACCAGAGTGATAAGCAGTCAAGGGTGTGTTTTTGGGGGACCCCTGGTGTATTCCATCTTTGCTGAAATCCATGTCCCAACTGGAGTAGACCCATTGAATCAGTGTAATTGATGGAGGTCTCCAACCTGGGTCTTATGCTGCTTGGGATTGGGAAGGGGATTCAGGCCAGTGTGTTGGGGGGGGGTCCCGGCTGCCTTGGGAGTGGGGCAGACGGTAGCAGAGCTGGGGATCTCAGGGTCCAGGCAGGTGCATACAGGGTATTCCTTGTGCCTGCCTTGGGCAGCCCAGCTCCTTTTGGTGCCTCTCTGGGCATGGGCAGAGCGCCTCTGGGAGCTTTGCGATTTCCAGTAGTGTTTGTAGGATGTAGAAGGCCCCAGGGCTAATCCCAGGGCAAGATACGGCCTCATGTGGAACTGGACCACCTGGGCTGGTATTGCTTCCCCTCCAGCAGGCAGCCTTGTCTTTCAGGACCTTGGACAGACTGGGCCCCTTTCCCCACTCTCTGGGTTGTGGGGTCTACTGCTGAGGCCCTTAACTGCATCTCCCACCTTGCAAAGTCTCCTCAGGATAGGAAGCTGCTTTTAGGCCCCCTGGTCTGTCTGGCTGGCTGTTCCCACACTCCCAGGGGCTCTCAGGCATCCCTGTCCAGCCAAAATCCTGGAAAGTCCCGCAAGCAAAAGGAGGGTCTCTAACCCTTTGGCTATAAAAATTGTGGAGCGGAGGAGTTGATCTTTGACCTTGGAAAATGGGAAACCGCCTGGTCTAAATCTGGACACTTGAGCACATGCTAGGGATTGGGACTCCCGGCCCCAAGCAAGCAGAACAGGTGCTCAGCCACTCCGCTGGGTCCCGTCCCAGAAAGAAAAGGTCCTGAATGTCACCTCAAGGGAGAGAGTAGGAGATGATGGCTCCACA
This sequence comes from Ctenosaura bakeri, assembly GCA_948474755.1. Classification (NCBI taxonomy): domain Eukaryota; kingdom Metazoa; phylum Chordata; class Lepidosauria; order Squamata; family Iguanidae; genus Ctenosaura; species Ctenosaura bakeri. The sequence continues at coordinate 50,856 of CAOLHI010005035.1, read as the reverse complement.
GAAGAAGGTAAGGAGCGTGCGCTGCCCTCGTGCTTACCGAACAGCGTGAGGCAGCCTGGCAGCTCACACCCTGCCAGTTCTCGCTCTCCTCCCGCACATCCCCTCCTTCCCGAGGGGCAAGGCTTCTCTCCTGAGATGGCATCCCGGACAGGCGCTGCCCGTCAGAGTCCATCCCGCTGAAGTAGGTGGCACTCTGGCATACAGGGCTGCTAGCGGTCCTTCTGGGAAGAGAAAGGATGCTGCTTTGGAGCTGGTCCTAGAAGGCGTTTGGCTTTGCCTGAGGAGCTGTGGATGGGAAGCTTGGAAGTTTTGGCTTCTCCTGAACAGAAGATTGATCCTTGATCCTTCTCTCCAGTTCAATTAACAACTTTTAGACTACTCTGAGTCAGGAAGCAGAGGTGTAAAGGGCTCTGTATTCTCTTGGGCAGGGCTGGGAATTGTGTAGCCTCCCAGATGTTGTGGGACTGCAGCTCATAGTAGTTCCAGCAGGTGTGGCCAATGGTGAGCAACATGGGGGGGGGGTTGGAACAGTTTGGACCGTTGCACATATCTCACCCAAACCTAGGGATAAAAATGCTGTGTCTCAAGGGGATTTGGCTGTCCTTGACCCTCTTGACGGCTCCTCTGTGTGTGTGTGTGTGAGTGTATGAAAGTTACAGGAAAATTCCTCCTTTATTTGTTACAAGCGGTGGGTGGAGAATTTCATTGCCTACATGCATTGGTAGTAAGTGAACTGTTGGAAGGTTGGCTTCCCGTCCTATATCACCTTACAGAGCAGCATAACTGTTAAATGCTGGCTTAGGGCCCCTTCACACGTTCTATTAGTCAATATGTTCCTAAATATGTATGGTGAGTCCATTTACTTTGTGACATAGATCAGGGTGGGAATCTTCCAGTCTTCTGCCTGTTATAAACTGTAGTTGCCATCAGTCCTAGCAAGCAGAAGTAAAGGGGAAGATGTTGGGAACTGCAGTCCAACAACATCAGGAGCAAAGGACCACTGATGTAGATAATGTCCTTGTCGTCGTCGTGTGCCTTCAAGTAATTTCCAACTTATGGTGACCCTAAGATGAACTTATTGTGAGGTTTTCTGGGGGCTGAGCGTGGACAACCTGCCCAAAGTCACCCAGTGGGTTTCATGGCTGAGCAAAAAGGAATCAGACCATGGTCTTCAGAGTCCTAATCGAGCAATGCATGATCCAGGAACCCAGAGTGGTGGCAGTTCCTCCTCAAGGCAGCAGACTCGGGCTTGCCCTGCCTAACTAGTGAAACTGCCTTTTTATAGATCACGTCTGTTTGAGGATTGTGTTCAGAAAGAAGCAGGGGGCTGTTGCAAAACAACTTTGCTATGAACAGATAAGAGGTGTGCTGTGTCCAATCCTGGGAATTCAGTTTATTAGCAAAACAAATTTCATTCTGGAAATTCGTGTAGCATTTTGCAAAAATGGAAGTTATGGGCATGTCTGTGTAAAAAAACATGCGTTGTCCATATCCCTGCACAACTGAATGCCATTATCAACATTTCTTGAGTCTGAAAGTTTCCATGGGAAAGAAAACTGCTTTGGCAACTTCAGCATCCCTTTCAGCCTTGACACTCACTTTGCCCTTTTTGTCTCAGTGGTGTTCTTTCAATCTGACCTTCTGGGTTTGGACGCCTGCAGTTCAGCAGCTTAAAACAGCTTATCTGGGGATGCTGTGGGCCCCCTTTGAGACCTTAAGGAGACTTAATTTCACTAGGGCCCAAGGACACCTTTCTGCAGAGAGAGACCATGAAAGACAAAAACATTCCTTAAAGCCCCACACCTGCCATCAGATAGTATTTGCACAACCACTTGACTGGGTCCTGGGTCATGCCGAGCAGAGTTCTGTGGTACTGCTGCACATTCAGTCTGTATACTGACCTCCTCCAGATTGCTGAGAGTTGTGTTTGGGTGCTGCTTGCACAAGAGGAGACTTGGTAGCACTTCTTAGCAGGCAGTTGCATTCTGTGGAAAGCACATGCGCCCTGCTTCTGCCTTCTGTAAAGCAGTTGTCTCAGAGAACTGAGGCAGAAGAACTTAGAACCAGTCTGAAGACTACCTTTATGAGCAGCTTCTACATCAGTTGTAGTTGTTGGCGCTGATGTGGCTGTTTTGTGAGATAATGGCACTGGGTCAAGTAGTGGTAATAATAAAGAACAGACACCTCTTAACACAGGAAGAGAAAGCTCTTCCGCTGTCAGATGTTTCCTTGATAGAAGATCAGGAAAAACCAGGGCCCCTCTTTTGGCAAGAACAATATAACAACGCTGTACTTACTGGGTATGTTTAACAAGGATGCCAAGGACTGGCAACTCTTACGTTTGGGCAAATTGACTTCTACTTGTAACACATTGTCTTTGTAGCTCTCCATCCATACAGTTGTGTTGCAGATTTGGAGATTTAAAACCCTTGTAAGCTGTTCTTGTCTGTAAAATGCCTAAGCAGAAAAAAATCAGATCTCATAGCATACATTCTTTTCTCTCTCCCAGGTGAAACTGCCACCGATGATGGAAATCATAACTGCTGAGCAGTTGATGGAATACTTAGGTTGGTACAAATGACACTGTGCAGATTATTAGCACTGATAGAAACAGGTTATCCTAGGGTACAGTGTGCCATGTGAGACCTGCACTAAGAAAACATCAAAGAACTTGGAGACTGACTTGGACAAATGTCTTGGGAATCAGTTGGTAGTGTGGAAGAGCTTCTCCATGCTCAGGTCCTCTGAAGGTTTCAGAGGGTGATGCCATCAGTCTGTGTCTGGCTACGGGTGCGTAGCTAGATGCTTTTCTCATCCCCCAGCTCTCTACCTGCCCCTGAGTGACTGTGGGGCATGGACTGCGCGGCTAAACTGTGAGTAGAGGCAGGGAGGCAAGACTCCCCTCCACAACAATAGCAACAAAGAGACCTAAATTGGTACGAGGTGGACTTACTCCTGCATACATCACTAATAAGATGCCAGCCTCTGTATTGTTAGAAAAGATGTGAAGACATGTCTTTTTAAATTGACCTGTTAAGTTGCTTTTGGTAGTGTTTTAATGATGGTCTATTTTTCTTAATATTTCTATGCGATGGTGGTTTTTAGCTTTGATCTCTATAGCACCATGGTGGGTTTTAAGAGAAAGGTGGTAGAAAAACAGTATAAATACACTTAAAACATACAATTCATGTTAATCAAATGAATTGCTTTATTTTTTCCTTTTAGGGGACTATATCCTTGATTCAAAACCAAAAGAAATCTCTGAAATTCAGCGGTTAAACTATGAGCAGGTAATGCTGAAACACAACCTGTTTTGAGAGTAAATAGTATTTTCTTGTAGTGAATTAAAATCTTTGAGTTGTCGTATTGCAAAATTGCCAACTTAGGGATCCAGCGTGAGGCCAAGTCAAGAGAAGGAAGATTTCCTTCTGCATGTAAAAATTCTGTGCATGGAATATATACCACTTTAGCCTAGGCTTTCTAGATTTATTTATCATGTTCCTCAGGTAAATCAGTGGATTAATCTAAAATCTTGTCACATTGCACAAATTTGGACCATCCTTACCTTGAGTTTGCAGTGAAATTTCTCTTGGCCTCCTGTAGGGTTTAGTACTGCCCATGGTTTCAGGTATCCACGAGGGGTCTTGGAAGATATCCCCACAGATGGAGGAGGGATTACTGTACTGGAGAGTTAATAATATTGCACAGTGTGCAAATTATGTTTTTTTCTTCTTCATCCTCTTGTGGGCAGAATATGAGTGATGCAATGGCAATCTTGCACAAGCTGCAAACGGGTCTCGATGTTAACGTTAAGTTCACTGGCGTCCGGGTCTTTGAATACACACCCGAATGCATTGTGTTTGATCTTCTTGATATCCCGTTGTACCACGGATGGCTTGTAGACCCCCAGGTAAGCAAGCGGAGCTGGGGAGGTGTTAATCACAGCATGTGTGGAAGTCTGTGTGATTTGTACCCTCCCTAGGAGGCAGCCTGCCAATCAAAAGTACAGGGAAAAACATGAGTAACAAGAACTGAAGCCCATAAGACTAGCGAGAACCACAGAAATCCTAAATTAATAGCAGATGTGCAAGAGAACGTATCCATTGACAGGATGCTACACACCTGCTCCCTTGGTGGGGCATGTGTGCAAGCCCATCCACAGCAGATTGCTTACTCACTTCCTAAAAGTTGCAAAGAAGGTGGAGCAACTCCCAAATTTGGGTGCTGCCACAAACAAAGCCTTGTTTTCAGTAGCCAACCATCCACACAAGGTTGTTCTGTCAACATACTTCCTTGGATGGCTTTGCCTGTTTGTGTGGGTTTTAAAAAAATACTCTGCTAGATACTTCCTCCTGCATGGCCTTGCTTGCACGTAACAGGCCTTTTTGCATTACAGTTTTGAGTGATTCTCCTAAAGTGGTGATGTGTAACATAACTCTCTTGCGATGTCCACAAAGGATGGTTAATCGAGCTCAGGGTCTCTATCTTTCCCCTAGATTGCTGACATTGTGAAAGCTGTTGGCAACTGCAGCTACAATCAGCTCGTGGAGAAAATCATTTGCTGTAAACAGTCAGACAATAGCGAACTAGTTGACGAAGGTGAGTGAGCAGCTTAAGATCATTGAGGGCGCCGGTTGGCTCAGATCTGGTCCATTATTCTGTCTCTCAGAGGGTTGCCGTCCAGATGGAATGGCACAGAGGGAGTCATCTTCGACTGCTGTGACTTCCCTGCAGTTGAGACATTTTGGCCTGCTGTTTCTGAAAAAGGACACTCTGAATCCCTCACTGTGGCTTACAGAGGCAGATATTTTCCTCCCTGGGGACCTGAGAGCCATACTGAACTAGGCAAAAACCTCCTGCAGTAGCCCTTGTAGATGTCCTCTAGAAGTCCTCAGGTGTCATGGGAGGCAGTCGGGCACTTCTGCTGGCATTCACAGCTAAAGTCGGTTATTCACGGAAGCCACTGTGGTGGGAAGTCCTGACATGTTCCACTGAAGACATCTAAATCAGGCAGGGTTGATGAGTTTGCTCTTTGTACTTTCAGTGGACATGAGAGCCAGGTGGGAGGAGGGGGGAGTGTTATTTTATTCATAAAATAAGTACACTATGTCTGTAGTTTTAACTAGTTTTAAATTGTAGTTCTACTTGTTTTAAATTGAAAGCCACTTTAAATCCCAATTTTGGTTAAAAGGAGGGCTTTAAAGTTGGTAACAGTTTATTTGAAGGGCCAGATCGCAAGATGTTTTTTTTTTATTATTAAGGGTCTTTATAATTACTTACATTTTTTTTATATTGCAAAGTGACACTTAATTTTATTGGCTTATATCTGGGCTCTCCTGCCTTCTGGGCTCATCCAGCTAATATTTTCCTCCGAAATTCTGCACTCCCTTTGCTTGTGGACGTACGCAGTGCTGTGAACTGAGCAGTACACTTTTTTCCAGTGGGATGTAGTCAGACTTCATGAATTGTGTGCGTACAAATGAACACAAAGCTTTTGCCTTTGCAGGCTGCGTAGCCGAGCAGTTCCTAAACAACACAGCCACTCAGCTGACATACCATGGCCTGTGTGAGCTGACCTCCACTGTTCAAGAAGGGGAATTATGCGTGTTCTTCAGAAACAACCACTTTAGCACCATGACCAAACATAAGGTACCTGGCAGCCAACTCTTTCTTTATCATGTTATCCTCATAGGAAATTTGCTGATTGACTTGAAGCGCATGACTCTGTTCCCTGTCCCTGCTTAACAGTCCAGCTGCCTCTTAAGAAGTTGTGTGTTTGCTTTGAGGTTGCCCTGTTAGTTGCCTCTGGCAGGATGAGGCCATCAGTGCCTGAGCCAAAGGAGACCCGTTACATACTCCAAAACCTTTTCTTCTCTCTTTTTTGGTGGGGGAGAGAACTGTCTCCCATTTTTTTAAATGGATATTGAAGTATTTTAACTTGTGAAACAGGACCCAAGTAGTTAATTTCTGTTCATGTTTTCCTCCCAAGTTACAGTTGTGACTATTGCTGATCTGCTGGAAGGGTGTTCTGTATGAAACTGTACGACCAGTGCGTTATTCAGTGGATTCTAGACTTTGCAAATTGTTGTGCCATTAAGTGGTGCTGTGTATCTTTGAACTTCTGCCAGATGAGTGCAGTTGGGTGGGGGGTATAGTAAGGCACGAAATCTGGTGGAAATGGATCAGCATAGGCATAAATAATCAGAGACAGCCTTACAGTTCAGTGCCACAAGAGATCAGTCCAAGCTTGCTTGTTGCGTACCATAAGGATAGCTGACTAAGGAAGCAGTGTAATTACACAAAAGGTAAGGGATACATAACAACCATGGCTGCTGAAGCTAAATGCAGGCCCCTCATAGCAAAAATCACATTGGTAGGAGTTTGCTGTTTGTTTGTTTTTTCAAAATAATAAATCCCAAGAGCACATAGGATGAAACTTGTCCTTTCATTTAGGGCCAGCTTTACCTTCTTGTGACGGACCAGGGTTTCCTTACAGAAGATAAAGTTGTTTGGGAAAGTTTACACAATGTGGATGGGGATGGAAACTTCTGTGACTCTGAATTCCACCTGCGACCTCCGTCTGACCCAGAAACAGTATACAGAGGACAGCAAGATCAGATAGATCAGGTAGATTTGGGGAGACCTTAATTCAATGGCATTGTCTTTTCTTAACTTGGCATGGATGTAATTTACCTTCCTTCACCCTCCTTCCTCCTTCTCTTAAAGGAGATTGAACAACATAAAAGCCAGTGGCTGAGATTCTAACTCCATCAGGCACAACATAACTGTCAAGCCCATGGGAGATCCACGGCAGTCTCTCCTGGGCTTTGACAGCTTTGCAGGGGAGGTTTTGGATGGGGTGCAAAGGGCAAGCAACTAGCTCCTTGTGCCCCAACTGAAAAAAAATGGCACAGGCATGAGCCACACTTAGTGCGTGTGCCAGACTCTTAACAGGATTCTGTCCAGTCTTTCCCTGAAGCACAGCATTCTCTTTTGGTGCTTGCTGAAGGTTCCCCAAACTAGAATATCCCCGTAAGAGGTGCCTTCCGACCAGCGTGTCTGCTAGTGTTGGGGGCAGATAAAAAGCCCACTGAGTTTTCCCATCCAGACCTCAGAAGGGCTGCAAGCAGGGATTCCTCACAGTTACAGCTCATCATGAGCGGGGTCAAGTGATTCCTCTCATTTGAGGGTGAGTGGCCGTGGGCTCTCTGTGTTGGCTTTTGTGCAGCTGCCAAGGAAGCAGAACGGCCTCTCTCTGTGGGAGGGGGGGGGAAGCAGTGGGACCCCTGCTAGTTGGCTCTTCCAGGAGAGGGGGAGCACTCAGTGTTGGGTCTGCCTCTTAGGACTACCTGATGGCCTTGTCCTTACAACAAGAGCAGCAAAACCAGGACATCAACTGGGAGCAGCTGCCAGAAGGAATCAGTGACCTTGAGCTGGCCAAGAAGCTTCAGGAAGAAGAGGACAGGCGGGCTTCCCAATATTATCAGGAGCAAGAGCAAGCTGCTGCCGCTGCCGCCGCCGCCACTGCTGCTCAGGTCCAGGTAAGGAGCATTTAATTGTTTTTAAAACCACATCATTCTGGTTTTTAATTGACTCTTTCTGGAAACCACCTTGGGCTTTGCCCCGGGAGGAAGGTAGCATAATAAATCAGGAATACCATGCTTTGCTGGCTTTTGGAGTGGGCCCCCCTTGTCAGCCCAGCCGTCTGCAGTGGGGGGGTGGCAGCTTGGCCAGCCCTTCCATTGGCCTTTGGGTTTGACTGAGCACAAAGAAGGTTGTGCCAATGTTGTTCCTCTGTCCCTCTCGACAGCAGGCGCCGGGAGCTGCCACTCCTTCCACGGGAAGACCATCAGGGGGCAGCGAGCGGAAGCGGAAGGAGCCCCGGGAGAAGGAGAAAGAGAAGGAGCCCCGGGAGAAGGAGAAGAACAGCTGTGCTATCCTATAGCGGGCACGGGAGCAGAAACTCTGCCAGGACTCAAGCCCATCTCCTTGGCACGCGAGCAAGGAACCCTAGGACCCCGTCTCCCCCACACCACCTGTGCCTCCTAGCCCCACAGAGGACGGCACCCCTCCCCTGAGACCGTCGGGGGTGCGCGTATGCACTTCTGGAGAGATTTTGGTGCAGCCACCTTTGGTACTTCCAAAGTCTGGTGAGAGAAGACGGGCACTGTTTGGGCGGGGGGTGCACGCCAGCGGAGGTGGTGCATCCGAGGAATGGAAGGAGCCGTTGTCTCAGTGGTGGAAGTCACTGTGCGGCTGTCCCAGCCTGCCTCCTGGTTGCCATAAGAGAAGCCTTGGTTTCGCGAAGGCAATCTTTGGGGCATCTTGTCACCCCCCCATCCCTCACCGGCCCTCCTGGCTTGTAGGGCTGGTGTCTCCTGACCGACGTTGGTCCAGATTCTGGGCAGAACATTGGTCAGCGTGACTTGAGAATCTGGCATCGTGAAAGGAGAAGCCACGCTGAAGGGAAGCAAGAGGAATGGTGGGGAGTCTCTCAGGACCAGGCCTGCCCTTTGGCCCAGCCTCTTCCAGCACACCATGGGGAGAAGGGAGACCATTGCTGTGCTGTTATTTATTTGGCCACTTCTCTGCACAGGAGTTGGGAACTGGAAGGGAGAGCGGCTGCGTCATAAGCTGTGGAATTAAACTTGAAGGATGCTTGCCTTGTCTGTTCCCCGCCCCCCGAAGAACCTTAGACGAGTAAAATGCGGATGTGTTTGCTTGTATGCCTTATCAAGTGTACTGTAGGTAGGTACTCTGCCCATCGCCAATGCAGCTTTAAAGCACACCTTGGGCAGAGTGTGGAAGTTGCCCCAGTTCCTCACAGTGAGCCCCTGGGGGCCCTCTGGATGTTGCTGGTTTGCTGCCCCCTCGGGCCGAGACCATGGAGGAGGAAGAGGAGAAGGCAGTGATGATGGGCATCGGCCCTGGGAAGCTGCAAGCCAGCAACGTCCCAAGGGCCATCCACTGCCCACTGGGCAGCTGTGACCCGAAGTGCATCTGCCAGGGCATCCCTTGGATCTGGGGGCGGGGAACTCAACTCACTTGTATATTTAAATTTTGGAGTGGAGGGGGGCTTGTATTTTTTTTTGGAAAAGACACACGGCTGTAAAGACTTGTAGTAGAATTATGGGGAACCAGATTTTATAACTAAATGATACGAATGAACACGTGACATCTGATATTTATAGGCTTCCGATGACAGAGTATTTGTTGAACTTTACTGTTGTTACTGGGATGGGGGCGTTAGATCTCCTGGGTTTTCCTCCCCAGGAAGAACCTGGGCCTTCATCCTTTTGATAACTTTCTATATCAATTTGTAGATGCTTCTGACAAAACGTGCTGTATTTCATAAAGCCTGGACCTCTGCATTACAGACAAAGCTCAACCGCTGGCAAATTACTCATGTTGGTCTGACAATCTTGCTGCGGGGGAGGAACGGTGTAAAATGTGGGGGGTTCAACTCTGGGGAGGGGAGGGGGCCTGCTCTGCCAAGAGTGTCGTGTAGACGAATAATTCAGTAATCCATTTCTAACTCTTGCAGTTTTTTTAAAACCTTTCATCAGAGGGGCAAAAATTTGGGGAGAGGATGCCCCAAAGTTGACCCTTAGCTGGAAGTTTCCCTGAGAGGCATACCTGCTGCTGAGAGGTGCGGCTGTGTTGACCTACTTGTTCCTCTTTGAAAGGGAGAGATTTGCCTTCGCCTGCAGTGCAAACCGTTTTGCCCAGAGAGTTAACAAACATGGTGGGTTCATTCAGAACTGAATTGAGCTTGTATTGTGTTGAAATTTAAGTAGGTAAGGAATATCTCTTGCGCATCTCCAAAGTTATCTTACTTTGCATATGCATATAACCCTTACCGACTTTAGACAATAGTGCCATCTTATATTATTGCTAACACAGAAGCTATTCCTGAAATTTAATCCAGATGCTTCTCTTTTTTTTTTGCAAAACAAGAAAATCACTAAGACGTTTGTTTACATTAAGTTTGTACCATTTCCAGTATCTTTATGTGCTAAACCTGGAAGATGCAAGACCACACAAACCCTATTTGTTGTTTCCTTTAGTCACACTAATTGATGGTTTGCTGAAGGAGGAATGTCGGCATCGCTCAGCTTCCTCTGGCTTGTGTCCGTTTCACAGGGCAAAAATATCCCTCTGTGTGTTTGTGTGGAGTGGGGGGGGTGTTTGTAAGGCTGTAGCAGCATGTGGCTGGTGTTTTCGTGTGGGACTGCTCCCCAGATGTGAGGTGTGGAGCATCCTGAGCATTTCTCAGGTATAGGAAGGACTTCCTGTCTTAAGCTTTTATGCAGGAAGCGAGCTTCTGCGAGAGCTTTGAGGCTGACGATCCAACACTTGGCTGCCATAACTCAGACCTTTTTTTCCCTTTTAATATCTTGCCTGGGAAGACCTCTGTGGGTGGGCCCCCTAGTAGCCTCTTGGCAGCTTTGGATGGGGGGTGATCCTTCTATTCTGTAGCTACAGAGCCTCATTTTCAGTCCGGATCCGACTTTGTGGGTTGCAGAGTAGGCCAGGGGCCTCGGCCCAGGCACCCGACTGGCCCTAGCGCTCACTGAGTTGCCTGCTTCTCCCCAGGGTTCCCGTTCTGTGGGCTTCCCAGTCATTCCTGCAGAAAAATGAACTCCCTTGAGCTTTGACATCACTACAGACTGTCTGTGTGAGGCAGACACGCTCTTGCTGTGCATTTCTTTCCTGGCCATTCCCGCTGACTGCTTGAATGCAGGAATCCTCAAACAGAGTTGTAACTTCTCTAGGTGATAAGAGGTGCCAAGCCTTTGTTTGCTGGGGCTGTTATCAGAGCGTAATAGGGTAGAAGTGCTGTGGCAAGGTAGCAACTGGCCTGTACAATGCTGAGATTTACCAGGAGCATCACCACTTGAGCACTGCCAAATACTTTTCTAATTTTATAAAAGAAAAGCACTTACGTGTGTTAAAAGTATTGTTGGGGGAAAAAATCATGCTTGTCGTATTTGTCCTAGAATTGCATCCTTTAGCTGTTAGAATTCCCAGTGGCGTCTCCCCCGCCCCGCCTGGCCCAGCCCTTCTCGCATCTGCTTTTCCGCCTTGGTTCTGTCTGTTACCCACTGGGTGAGACCCAGTTTCCAGGCCATCGCTCTCTCCTGCTGTGGGGAAATGACTCCCACAGAGCATGGTTTGGGCGAATGAGCGGGCGCTGGCCTCATTCTGTGCCACTTGAGCAACTCCTCTTTGCTCCTGTCCTCCGTCTCCTTCCCAGATTCCAAACCCTGCCTAGGCTGGCCGGCAGCTGGGCTTTAGTGAAGAGATAAAACTTTGCATGGATCGACACTGTGATCAACAACTGGTTCTCTTTTTTCTTTTTTTCCGTTCGATCTTGTCAGTAGACTGCAGTGGTCTCAGCTGAGAACGGTTGCCATTCCCATGGTTTCCTGTCTAATTTTATATATAATTTTTAACAGTACTGAGTAGCTTTCTCTTGTAATAAATATTGTTACAATTTTTGTGCATTCAGCTTTTGAGTATTTCAGCAAAGGAACAAAGGGGGACAGTGTCGGTTGAGGTTGCTGTGCTCAGACGCTGGCACTCTCTCTCAATATGCATTTCAGCTCATACTACTTTTTATTTTTTTTCCCAAAAGATTGAGACTGCACGTGGGAGGTGGGTGGGATATACGAGGCCCTCTATATGTGGTTGGCCTGCAACTCCCAGCCCAGCCCAGCCCAGCCCGTAGTGAGGGACGCTGGGATTTAAAATCCACCACCCGGGGGGTTCACGCGATTCCTCACTCCTTGCGTGTGCCACCAGTTGGGGAAGAATCTTGCCACTGAGGCAGCAGCACCCAAGTTTTCCTTAGAGGCGTTTTGGACTCAAAAGGGCTAGAAACCCAAGGCCCAGTCCCTGGCCTTTAGATTCATGTACAAAATGTGCGCCCAAACGCAACATGTAGCCAGCCTGGTGGGGTCCGGCACACAGAACGAAGTACTGCAGTCAGTCCTCCACATTTCTGGTTTAATGTTTGAGGATTAGATTATTTGTGGGTTAATTGCACTGCTGCTGCCCAGTAGGGACTTGTAAGCCTCACTTTGTGTTTGCAGTCTCTCTGCAAGCCCCCCAAGACTGAGACTGTGAACACAAGGCAAGGCTTCTCGGTCCCTATTTAAAATGGTGCAGGGAAGCAGAAGAAGCAGTTGCAAGCCCCCCCCCCAGCCGCCCGCTTCTGCTTTGCAAAGGAACTCCACTGCCTTCAAAGCAAAACTGGCTGGCCGGTGTGCTCTCTGCCATGGATTGATTATTTGGTTTAGAATAAGGGCAGACAAGATGGGACATGAGAGACCTTTACGAAATTCATGAGGTGGGATAAATGGGTGAAGAACCCAGTGAAAATGATGGGCAGGAAGGGGGATGGCTGTCTTCAGCTGCAGTCTCCGATGACTAAAAGCAAGCATCCGGAAGAGTTTCGAAGGGCAGAAAGTCCCTGTCTTCAGAGGCAGGACAGCTCCTGAGCGAATGAACGACCACCCCCATGGAGTTTAATTTTATTGGCTCTTCAGAGCTTGAGGGGCCTGGCTGGTCCCTCTATTGTCCAGGCGCAAAGAGTTCAGTGGCCTTTTTCCACCTGGTTTGAGTGTTGGATTGTGTACGACTCAAGAGACCAGAGAGCAAACCCCTGCTCAGCCATGGAAACCCACTGGGTGGCCTTGGACAAGTCACTCTCTCTCAGCCTCACAGGGAGGCAAAGGCAAACCCCCTCTGAACAACTCTTGCCAAGAAAACCCCATGAGAGGTTTGCCTTAAAAGGCAGAAATGACTCAAAGGCATGCTGCCACAACCAGAGTGTTGCTTAGGAGCTGTTAATTCTAACTGGACCTTCACGGCTGCTGTGACACACAAAAGGCTCCTCCAAACCTTCACTGCCCCAGTCTGAAGGGAGGGGGTGGTCGGTGTTTGTGGCCTGGAATTTCTCCACCCCAAATAACTGCCAATCTTCTCCTGGTGAACTTCAACCTGGCCGTGGCTAGTCCTCTGCACAGTGGGTCAGAGAGTGCCTTTAACCAACTTTGGGCTAGCTGGCCCATGTTCTGGCCACAGTGATCCCCTGCCAGCCCTAATGGTCTCAGAAGCAAGATCAGGGGGCTTTCATGTTGACAGCCCAGGACCTAAACAGAGGGTGGGGCGGCTCTCCATCAGCCTCCCTCAAAGTCCAAGAGATCCCGGTTGAGGCTCCTCTGCCAGGGAAACACATTCTGAACTGCCTTCCTCTCAGATTTTATCTGGCACCAACACTGCTCCAGAGTCTCTTGAGGGCCCAAATACTCTGAAGGCTCCAGAGCCTGTCTGATCGGAATGGAAGAGTGCAAGCAAACACCAGGTGCTGGAGGTTCTATTTCGGAGGGAGGGAGGGAGGGGCAAAACCACCTCTGAGGATGCCATATTTAAGGCATCTAAGGAAACCCAGTGAAATTGATGGGTTTACCGTAAGTGAACAGGTGACTTGAAGGTACACACACAGAAGTCTTTACTTGCTTGGGAACTTTTTTTTTTAAGTGTGGCATTGGTTTGAGGGCGTCCTCTGCTCTGCTTTTTACCGCTCTGATCTGTTCTTACTGTAATGTTTTATGTTTCACTGTAATATTGTATGTGGCCTATTTTGGTTCTTACGTTTTATTGTTAACACCCCAAAAATCTTGGGATGAAGGGCAAGTTAAGAATACTTTTCATAATAAATAAATATTGTAAAACACTGTGCATTTTGTAGCCATTAATAGTGATCACTCTGCTCCATTCCCCTTAAAGGAATGTGACGAGCACAGCAGCAGGTAGTTTCCAGCCGGACTTGGGATGTTGCACCATGAGCCAATTCCTCATTTCCAACACAATCCTGGGAGAGATTTGTTCAAAGGGCATTTTCCTCTAGCTAAGAGTTTCAAAGGAAGCTCTGTGTGTGTGTGTGTGTGTGTGCGCGCATGTACACAGCTGCATTTGTGTACTCCTCACCCAACCTGCCAGTTGTGCTTCCTGGTCTTTGAAACGGGTGGGAAGTTCATAGCCCTCCAGATGTTGGACTGCTGGGAGCTGCAGTTCAAAGACCCTGCGTAGGTGGCACAATTCCCACCCTGGCCTTAAGGGGGGAAAACAGGTGGGGGCTCAGGAGGCTATTCTGCAGCCCCCCTCTAAGGCAGCCTCCCTGCCTGCAATGGTACATCTCGAATGGCTGGCACCAGGCTTTGCAGCCTACACTGGGATTTCCCAGCTATGTGCCACACCAGAGCGCATTTTGGGGATTCCAGGAAGAATAGAGGGGGGAGGGGGGAAACCCACAGTGACAGTAAGACCTGTGCGTTCTAAAGAGGGCCCTTCAAAGTGAAACACAACAGAAGTCTCTCACCGGGGATGTGGCAGGTCTCCCACGAGCACATCCTGCAGCAGGCCAGATTCCTCCTCATTCACCCTGGCTGCTCTTTGCAGCGGTGGCTCCCTGGGCCACCAAGGGCTGAATGCACAGCCAGCCTTCAGGTGGAGACGTCTGAACTGAACGGCTTTCACACCCACGGCAGACCACAAACGCTTGAGCCCACCAGATGTGGGCACGGAAGCATTCCCGTGTGTTTTAGTGCCATCTTAACCCCTATGATGGGGAAACTGGAAGCGCAAGGCAGACCCACCAGCAAGACCTGTCTGGAGGCGGGACCGGCCTCGGCTCTACTCGCCGAGTGAACAGGTGGAGGAAGCAGTACAGATTATGAAGGTTTATTTCAAAAGGATACATTGGCCAGGGTACAGATCCGCTCAGTGTAACAACTTCTGCAAAAATAGGTTACATAATACCCAGAAATTAAAACAACCAACCTTATTTCTCTACACATCATACAGCCAGGAGGGAGGAGGAGCTGACCCACAGCCTCAGTTATCGGTGTGTTTTGTGGCAAGTACCTAATTTTTAAAGCTGGACATCACAGAACTAATGCTGGGTAAGTTAAAACTACTGGGTGCAAAACAAGCCCTCTCTCTGTACAGCGTTCAGGGTTTTTTTTTGTTCCAATGGGTTTCAGAGCACTGAGAGTGACCCGGGGGGGGGGCAGGGGGTTGCTCGTCCAAAAAGTACAGTAAACTATCCAAAACCCAACAGCCTAACTTATTTAAACTGCCTCCAAAAGAGAGGGAAAAGTAGGTATGTTTAAAAAAAGACAAGTTTTCTTAGCTAAGGCTTCTTGTTCACAGATTTCCAATAAGTTATCTTGAAACTGGGGGTGAGCGAGCAAGTGGGCAGCGCTGGTGCTCAGAATCTCCGTGGCGGTCCACTCTTAAACTGCTTAAATCCCGAGCCACTTCCCCTCTGCATCGAATTGCCTGTAATCTGTACAACTCTGTTAATGGGTGAAGAATTGCTGCAACAAAAGAGGAAAGAGAAACGAGAGTGAACTTTCTGAAGGATGGAGTCCTCGCCTTCCAGAGTGCCAGAGAAGACAAATGTCCACCAACTTGACCACACTCTAGATTTAAAAGATTGCCACATGGAGGCTGTTGAGAACTAAAGAGTCCCTGGAGGTGGCCGTGCCAGCAGAGAATGCAGGGCTTTCTGGCGAAGAGAGGCTGTGCCCCAAAGGCTCAGATGCCCCCTCCCCATCAGAGAAAGGTGGGGCTGGGATCCTACATCCCAGGGAGAAAGGCAGGGCAACAAAGCCCCCGCCCAACTTTCCTTACAGGCCAGACATCCTCTGCAGAGCCCCTCTGGGGACTTGTTCTTAACCAGGACTTAATGGCTAGGGATCAGTCCAAGGCACTGGCTTGCCAGGCAAAGTTCAGGCATTTTAAGCCCAGACATGGAAGGGCCAGCTAGGCAGCACAGCTGAGCCACAGAGAAGAACATCAGCCGTGGGGCAAGTGGCTATGAGCTACCACTCCGGAGGCTACAACACTATTTCAGTCCTGCACGCAAAGCGACCAGCAGGCAGGGAGAGGGGAAATGCCACAGGTACCTTGAATGGGGAGACATCATGGCGCCCCCACCACGGCCGTCGCTCATCCTCCTCGTGTCGTGATAGCTGCTCCCCTGGGAGCTGGGCCCGTGCCATTCTTTCCTTGGTCCAGCATCGCGGCCATGCCGCTCCACCACGTGGCGATCTTCGTTATAATGCTGGAGAGGAAGGGAGAAAGGAGGTCATCCTAGAGTTTAGCAGTTTAGATACCACCTCAGGAGGAGGAGGAGGAAGTGGAGGCCCATTTGTTCTCTGGCTGCACCACTGAAGTCTGAGTTCCTGTCAAGAAATCTGCCTCAGATCCAGGCCTTGAACCAGACAAAGGAAAACAGCACCTGCTTCTGCCTGTCCCCTTCCCATGTGACGCACCTTCAATTCTGCACATTCTAAAAAAAAAGGCTCAGGGCTGGATAACCCTGAGCCTGGGATGCTCTAAAGAAGGTGGCATTTGGCCAGAAATTGGAAGTTAGGTCCCTCCAGCAGCAATGGAAAAAGGGTGGCCCCCAGCACTTAACGCCCCCAGCTTCCCTCAGGTCAGCTTCATTCTGCTCCTCAGCCCGAGTGAGTTGTTCTTCCTGGAGACTGCCAGGACTAATTAACGTTTTAAGAATTCTGTTTTTCCCTCTTTCTGCCAGGTGAGAGAAAGGGTGTTCTACTTACCTGCCCCCCACTGCCACGCTCCATCACGCCACGCTCCGCCTCCCTGCTCCCGTAGCCAGAGGTGCTGCTCCGGCTGCCCGTTGGGGCCCCTCTCACGGTGTGCCCAGAGACTTCCCTGCCGGACCTTTCTGGCCTCTCCCTGGGGAAGGGACAAGGACCGACAGGGTAAGCAGTCACAGCCAAGACAGGGACGGGCCTTTATTCCGTCACAGTCTGTGACAGGAATGGTCTTCCAACAATGTGACTGCTACACAAAGCCCACATTCAGAAGCGGTTCCGCCCTCCATCATGTGCTGCACCAGCACTTTTGTCCAGGGACCAGCTGTGCCAATCCCCAGTTTGGGCAGGAAGCCACAGGCCACCAAAACCGCTTGTGAAGGCCTCAGGGCCACCCTGGCCAAGGAACCCAGAGGATTCACCTGCCATCGCGCTTGTCAGGGTTGATGCCTCCTTCGCCTTTCCAGGAACTCTGCCGGGAGGGATTGGGGCCTGGGTCTCGGGGATGTCGGCCATGGGGGATCTCGGGCCTGTCCTGAATGATCACTGTCCTCCTCTCATCGCGGTCCCCTCTCACTTCCCGTCGGTCGCTGTCTCGGAGCTCATTTCGGGGCTGGGGAGGCTCCCTTCTGGAATCACCAAAGTTCTTGGGGTACCTCTCGAACCCAGAGTCCTCACGCCTGGCAGCTGGCCGAGCCTTCTTCCCATCACCTTGGTTGACGAACCGCTCACGCCTGTTTGGGAAGGCAGGAAATGGACTCAGGCCACAGCTTCCTCCTTGAAGCAGGGGAGCAATGCTCTGCATGCCCCCAGCCACTTCTCCATTTAAAGGTCACCCACTGCTTGGCCCAGGGACAAAAGGCTCCCAGGCAGGCAACACTGTTTGTGGAAGTCAGGTGATGAAAGCACAGGAGCTGGGCTGGGGCCCGTGGGATGGATGCCCTTTGTGCAAACTAATGGCTCAGAAAGGCATATGAATTCAGGAAGCAGCAGCTGCTGGAGCACCTGCTTTCAGTCTCAAAACTGAGCTCCCAGTCATTTCAGACAGGAATTGAATTCTGGTGTGTCCCCCCCTCCACCTTCACATTAAAACTGAACTAACTAAAAACGGGGAAGCCTTTCTCTGTCTGCTGTTGCCCAAGTACGTGTGGCATCTGAGCAAAGACGCTTCAGAACATACTGCTGAGCTTGGTCACCTCAAGTGTCCATTCACTAAGAGGAATGAGACAAAATGGGCAAGGCAGAACTTGAGCAAAATGTGGCTGTCCCAGCTAGGGGGTTTCTGGAGTTGTTGTCCAAAATAGTAACTTTTCCAAGCTCTGACTACTGATCTAGCTGGCTAAAATCAAGTTTCTTCCATACTGAGGCCTGTTAGAGGAACATCAAGTGTCAGATTCTCCTGTCCTTTCCAACAGAGCCCAATTCGCATTTGGCTGGTGTGAAGGTTCCTGTGGGGCCACTTTGGAGCCACGACTAATCAGAAGCACCCTCCACCCACAGACGTACATCCAGCACCTCACTCTCTCCCTCCTTCCCACCCACATCCACACCCACACACACCGCTCAAAGGAGGACGACTGGACGGCAGAACCCTCTGGGTATCGTCCTCTTTCACGGTGGTCAAAGTCGCTAAACCGGTTCTGCTGCCGACTGTATTCTGAGCCGTGGCTGAAACGGGCCCCACTCTCCAAGGCAATCTTTTTACCCTCGTTCCAGTAGGGTTCATCCCTCCTAAGAGGAGAAAGAGATGTGGGTTAGTCTGCTGCTGTTTCTTCCTTCCGATATGAGGACTCCCTGCTCAAAGACACGCACGGGCACTCTCTCCCACAGATCCTTAGAAAAAAGGAAAAACACAGGGAGATGTGTGTTTTTTCAGGACTTTTACTTGACTTTACAGGCTGAGTATCCCTCGTCTGATATGCCTGGGACCAGAAGCTTTTTGGACTGCAGATTTTGCTTTTGGATTTTGGAATAAGCGCACATACACAATGAGATGATATACCGCTGTTTCAACACAATGCCCACTCTTTCTTCAGTTCTTCTCTTCTTGCTTTCTTCCTGGAGGGAATTATGAAGGCTCACACACAGTCCCAAGCAAGCTTCCACAATTCCCTCACAGTTCCCTGCAGGAAGAAGGCTGGGTCCCGCTTTTCAGAAGTTTCAGATTTCAGAGCACTTTGCATTTTCAGATAAGAGATGTATAACCTCTACAAGTTAGCAGCCAAGCCTGGCTCAGGGAAGGTGGGCCGAGTCTAGAGAGAAGGAAGGAATGTACCTGTGATCAACGTCACGAGGCCGCTTCAAGGAATTCCTCTTCTCTTGCTCGTAGCGAAGCTGCTGCTGCTGCCGCCGGAGCTCTTCTCTTTCGCGAGCAATCCGCTCCGCCTCCTTGCGACGCTCCTAACCCCGGGAGAGAGCAACAAGAGCATCAAGAAAAGTTCAGACAAAATTGGGAAAAGCAGTGGGATTGGCCTTCTTGGAAATGGCTGGCGAAAGAAGGCAAAGCTAAAGCTTCCCTCCTGGTTGCTGGTTTGTTTTTCAGAGGGGCGCCTGCACTGCAGCAGAGTGTGCGGGGCAGGAGGGGTGACTGTGCTTGTTTTAAGAATGTCTAAAATGGGCCTTCATGGAACTTTTGAGAGGAGAGGCTTAGGATGGGCCGTACCTGCTCAATTCGAATGCGCTCCCTCTCCAAGCGCTCTCGCTCCATCCTCTCTCGCTCCAGCTTCTGCCTCTCAATCTCCAAGCGTTCCCTTTCCCTCTGCAAACGTTCACGCTCCTCACGCTCACGCATGAGCCGGATGCGCTCTCTCTCACGCCTCTCTCGCTCAGCAATTTCCCTTCTCCTGCAAAAGAAAAAGGGGAGCGGCTGTCAGAGCTCTGTGTCTGCCTTTCTGCTCCGAATTTCAGCAAGGTGATGAGGACTTGCTCCTTGACAAGTTCTCCTCCTTTGTGGGCCACAACTGCTCAGCACAGACAAGCTGATTCTCTCAGCAATGGAAGAAAGAGGATTTTGCAGGATTCCTCTGTCGCAGAAAACAAGGTGTGTTGGGTAGGAAACTTACTCTATCAGGGCCCAGCATCTACGTAAGAGAGACTAATGCTGGTGCCAGCCATTCACCCAAGGGGAGGGTCCTCCATAAAGAGGGTGCCACAGCAGAAAAGGCCGAGACTGCCGAAACCTCTGGGGGACCCCAGGTCTTGGCAAAAGGCGCCCTCTGCCTGTCTCTGTCTGTGGGGATGTAGCCAGGTGCTCCTCTTATCCCTCTTGCTCTTCGCCAGCCATGGAATGGCTGCTCTGGGGGAGAAGGCTAGCGCAGTGACAGGGATCTGTAGCAAAGTCCCACATGCAGAATTCCTGCACTACATTTAGGCTCCCAACTCTGAAATGTTACCTTTCTGTTTTCTCCCTCTATAGTAGCCACCAGCACCTCAGAACATCCAAGCCCCAGATGCCATGCAAGACTATGCTGCAATTACATACTGCTGTATGCGTGCATTAAATTCATTTGCCTAGAAACTGGCAGTGTGGTGGAGGGGGAAGGGTTAAGCCATCTCCTCCTTTTTCCACACTCTGCAAGTTACATTGACCCACCAGTCAGTGGGATGCTCTGAAACAGGAAATCCATGGAAATAAATGTCATTCTAGTTTCCGGGTGTTCTTCCCCTCTTGCCTTCAAGCACAGGAAGAGCTTAAAAGAAAGGCTGTCAATGGAGCCAGGGCCCAGCACTGGTCTCTTCCGCTTCAGGCTCCTACCAATCGGTCTCTGCTCTCACCTTCGCAGTTCCACAGCCCGCCGTATTCGCTCCAGTCGAACAATGTGCTCCCTCATTCTTTGCTCCTTCATCTTCTCAAAAGGTAGGATGTCCTTTCTGCCTCGGTAGTCTCTGAACTTCATCTTATCATGAAGAAAGCGCCCTTTCCTCAACATTGGTGGCTAGAGACAAAGATTTGCAAACACTGGGGTTAGAGGCACTTGTTTACAGGATGAACGTAGGCCAGTAGAGTACTCGAAGCTCCCACAGCCCAAACAGCCAAGAACTGGAAACCTGCTTCCCGAGGGATGGCAGCCCAGCAACTGGACCCCTGGAGGTGGGGTAGATAATGGTGCTTGCAAAGCACTCTTGACTGCAGCATTTGATCAAGAGCTTTGTAAAATTCACTGTCTACAGATTATCTCCCAGGTCTCTGCTGTCAGGGGTGACTTGTACTAGTCCAAGCACAGCTCCAAGAAGCCATCAAATTAGCAGCCATTGAATTAGGGACACCTCTAGGAACCCTCCCCACCCTCCAAATTTACTCCCCTGTGCCAATACTTACTTTCTCAAACCTTCCCCTTCTTATGGGCCTGGTGTGAACTTGGTCTCCCTTCGTTTGGTCAAGAATTACCATATGACTTGGACTTTTTACACCTTTGGAACACACACAGAGAGAGAACAACAGACTTAACTACTAAAAGAAAAGAAAAATAGCTACAGCAAACTATCTTGCTACGTCTACATACATTCCAGGGATGTTTGGTTTATGTTTGAGACAACACTTTGCCTGTACGGCCAAAAGACAATTGGGGTTAGAATTGAAAATACAGCAGAGGAAACTGTTCTAGAAAGCAATAAATCTGCTCTATTGTTTGGTGTTTCGAATATTGTGTGAGGACTCAGCAGCTGCCTTACGGCACTGGAAGGTATTCCAGACTCTGCTTGCTACAGCAAGAGCCTCCTTCCGAAAGGGCATCACTCCAGCATTAACCACTCTGAAAGCATTACGATTAAAAGCACAACAGCAAGACTGTCTGAGCACGAATACGTGGGGGGGGGGTAAAGGCGCCCACAGACCAAGACGGGCTCTGATGCGTACTTATCCGCTTCTTTTCCTCAGGGGTTTTAGCTGGCTCTTGAGCAGGGCCACTGGATCCATTGTCGCTCTTCTCCTCTTTACCTTCCGGCTTTTTTGAATCCTTGCTTTCCTTCTTTTCCGATTTATCAGACTTCTTATCTTCCTTTTTGGAGGGAGTCCTTGAAAAAGAAACAAAGAAGTTAGTGATCAGGGCAGTGATGAGGGTTTTGTGGGAAACACAGGACTGGAAAATTTTTCCAGTGCTCTAAACAATGCTGATTGATTAGGCATGTTTGATTTAAATGTTATATTCAACCACATTCAAAGCTTTATGCTGAAATTATTTTACTAGAAGGAAACAAAATAATTTTATTGAAATGTAAACAGAAGAGCATACACTGCCCTCATAGTTAACAAAAAAAAAACCCAAACAACCCTACAGCTAAAAGAATGCTTTAAGGATAAATACTTAAAGACAGTGTACCTGAAACACTTCACTTTTTTCCCCCTGAAGTACAACTGTCATAGCTTTGGATTTACTTGGGCCATTTCTGCACTAGACTGTTACAGCGCTACTATTCCACTTTCAACATCCTATGGAATCCTGGGGTTTGCAGTTTTGGGAGGGGCCAGGCAGCCCCTCCCGAAACTGCAAACCCCAGGATTCCATAGGATGTTGAAAGTGGAATGTAGCGCTATAGCAGTCTAGTGCAGAAATGGCCTTAGTCTCCCAATACATTACTAATTAGTTCCATTTCAAATTTGAGAAAAATCTGATTCAGTACAACTAGTCAAAGACCCTATTTCACTAAAGGATATGTGTGGACACAGGCAACTTAGCACATTTCATCTTGACTACGTTTATTTGTGACTGGCTGAGAAGCAGGAGATTTTGCAAAACAGAAACAAACTTTGTGTGTGTTCATTTGTTAGTCTGATCCTCTGTGAATTAGGATTTATGACTTCCTGCTTCCTTAGAAGAATAACTAAACATTACTATCTCACATTTAGCTCTTCTAACATGATTACAGTGCAACAGCCCAGACAACTATGGACACATGCAAAAAAAAAAAAAAAGGGAGACCCTGTGGAAAATTTTGTATGCAGAATACAGCAACAGGAAATTTTCTGTTTCACATCTCTGAGCAGGGGTGGTGGAGAATTTGCTCTTTGAGGAAATCTAAATTTTCTGGGGGTGGGAGGCCAACAAGAGAATCATCAGTTGAGAAGAATGAACCGCCCAGTACATGTAATGACCAAGTTAGATATTCTCTTCTTTGCCTGCTTATGGGCTTAGTTGTTTTTCTGTTATTAATAAGGTGTATGTACACAATCACTTTCCCAGTCTTAGGAGCTCACTCATAGCTGTGAAAGTATGCCTGGACACATAGACAACATCTCCTGAAACCGTGGAAGTCAGACAAAATTTATTCACTTTGTATAGTTTATATCGGTTTCAAAATCTAACATTTCTTGGTTAAAAAAAAGACAAACCAAAGAAACAGCCAGCTTAGACACACAGCTGTTGCTAGCCAACAGTAGTGTGACTTAGGTTGTTTTCAAACAAGTCCTGGTTGGAGGAGCCCTGAAAAGGCACAGTCCAGGTTCTTACTTGCTGCCTTTGTCGCTTGAGGTGGTCTTTTTCTCTCCAGGATTCCTACTCGAGCCAGATTTCTCATCGCTCTCTTTCTTCAACTCTTTCTTTGAAGGATCTCCCTTTACCTGCATTTAAAACACAAAGCTATATTTAATACTGACTGCCACTCAGGACATGTTGTTATGCTGGGCCTTGAACTATACAGTTACTTCTCTTTGTACCAGAATGACTTTATAATAAAGCAAGCTTTATGCTGCCTATACATCTTAAAGCCATGCTTCTCTCACTTTCTGAAACACATCCAGGCCAACTGCTATTCCAAGAAGTAATCAAGTTATTGAGCAATATCCTGGAAAAACTGTGGGTAATTTTTCCACCATTGTTTCTGGAAGTTTATTCCACAAGTACAACACAAAGGGAAAAGTAATGTCAGAGGCAGATTCAGAGTATTCAAGCAGGGGCAAATCCAACAGGAGATGGACCCAACTGCTAGAAATGTATAGGTTTCCCTTCCTCAGTTAACACCAAGCAACTTAGAACTACTGGGCAACCAGCCAGCCAAAGTTTCTTTCAGATGCAGTTCAGTTCCAGAAGCATCTTTCTTTTGGACTAACATGCTTGCAAACCTAGGCCCACTTTCTACAGACAGGCCAGGTAGGAGGGAGGGGAGAGCATGGAGCAGGTTCAAGGTGGCGTGGGGTGTGTGTGTGTGTGTCAAGCAGCTGCCACTGTTTCTTCCTTCCTAGCTTCTTGAAGCGTGCGTGTTTTCCTGTGCCCACTCTAGATATTGTGCGGGACTGCTGAGAGAACGTACGCCACACCTACTTTCTCAACAGAGATCTGCTGCCCGTGGAGCTCTGTGCGGTGGAGATGGGCTATACACCTGGCTACTTCTGTGCTTGATGACATGGTCACGATGCCATAACACTTGGCTCCAGGGCTTCGGGCGCTGGTGACCACTTTGGCAGCAAGCACCTAGAAGAGGCAGAAGCACAGGCAAGTCAGGCTCCAGAGTCCCACCTTTATGGGCTGACACCCAAGCATCATTTCACAGTTATCTGTTTGTTCCAAACAAACAAACAATGAACGAAAAAGCTGAAAATTTGTTTCTAATAAGTAGACATTCACAGTGGTTTAAAGAGAACTACTGCACCTGGGAGTAAGCCCTGTTCATCAGAATGAAACATCTTTTAAACCGAATGCAGACTAAGGCAAACAGCCTTGCGAGGCTCCTCTCTCCACATTAGCATTTTGACAAGCTGCAGCAATTACACAACCAGCATCCATAGGGTCTCTTTAGGCTGTTTTAGCAAAATACCTATAACTCCAGCTCAGGCATTGCCTTTTAGATTGAGTCAATGCTACACAGTTTAACACTGCATCAGGCAACAACTTTTGAGATTAAGGGATTTCCTCCTTCATTTCCTGAAGACTAAGTGCCCCGGCCTTTGCAGAAGAAAGGAAGGTGTCCCCTCCTCCCAAGTGCAAACCCTGGGGTGCAACCTCTGATCAGCTCAGAGTGAGCCCTCCAGACTAAACATGCCAGCAAAGTGGGTACTGGCCAACGACGGCCTTACCTTCCCATATTTGCCAAAGAGATTTTTCAGATCAGCTGCTTTCGTGTTGGAGGAGAGTCCGCTCACCCACAAGTTCTTAGTCGAGCTGCTGCTGCTTCCACTGCTGGCGCTTCCTGAAATCAGGGTTTGAAAGGAAAAACAGGTCTCACCATCAACAGACACCGGTGCTCCTCAGGCAGCACAGAACCATTTTGGAAGCCAACCTTTACCCACCATTTGCTTTTGATGAGCAAGGATGAATGAAAAAAATATTACAGGGGTCCGCCGCTTATTCGACGGATTATGGACGAGAGCACAAATCACTGAAAAGTGGAACCCAGGATTTTTTTAGCCTGCAAATGCATTTTGGCTGTCAAAAAACAAATAATGCACTTTACAGATATTTTCTGAAGCAGAGACACCCATTAAATCAGTCCTTGGTTTCTTGTTAGGGAGCAAATCCCCAGCATCTCTATTTGCACAATGATCAGGTTGCTGGAAATGCAAAAGCCGGGCTTCTCTGCTTGCTGTGAAGGAGAGCCACTGCCTGTCAGAAAGCCCTGGGCAGGTGGGAGATACACTCCCAAGCTGCTGTTAAGGCAGCTTTCTCTGTTTCTAACAAGTAACCTACTTGTAAGTTACTTTGATGAAGCCAGTGACAGCTTAGTCCATCTACTGCACGGCAACTTAAAGAAAAACTACGTCTGGTAATCCAAGCAGAGAAACACCCACTACTTGATTTTCCTGTGTCAAGCCAGAATGGCTATCCAAGTCAAGGCTTGTTAGGATTAGCTTGCCTGGCCATATATTCCAGGAGGGCAGGAATGCCGCTGTGGGGGCAGCACCCTTCCTTTCCACTTCCTTACAGTGGTGTTCCCTAGTCAGGACAAGAGCAACAGCTCCTCCTCCACAATACCAGCAACCATCAGGAGGGAAGGCCTGCTGTGCAGCAACGTTCCTTCTACAGGCCCACGGGGCAGCAGTAGCGGCCTCTTCACAAAGGAACGCGAGCAGCTCTTTGCTATAGGTTAACAGCTGCAAGAATGCAGCTTGCTGGAAGCGGAATGAAGCACTGACAGCAGAAGAATGGCCTGTGAAGGTTGCTGAGTTAGGCCTACTTGCCAAACTAATGTGGGCTTTAAAACACAAGCCAACAACATTTTTTTTTAGAAAGAATGGAAACTGTTTATGGACTTTTTGAGCAATTCTCTTCTTTACTTTTTAAAAAATTTTAAAGGTAATATTAGAGTGAGTCTTATGCCGCATGAGAGTGCAAACTGGCCAAAGAATTGTCTTTTGACAGACACTTTACCTAACATGAATAAATGAAGCTGAAGTAATTTAGTACATTTTTACAATGTTGTAGCAGATGCCACAAACATTATGCATGACAAAGTATTTTTGATGCCAGAGTAAACTTTGTTCTACATACAGTTTATGATTTAAAAATTTGGCAACTGCTGTCTTTTCAAATGAAATCATTTTCCACTTAAAACGTTGTCCTGGACTTAATGGTGTGCTACTATGGATCCTTCTGTCAGAAATTGTGACCCCTTGGGCTTTGTTCCAGAGGGCTGAGAATTCCCCCTCAGTGCCATGAGAGGAAGGGGGATGCCAATTCTGCTGCTGTAGGGCAGCAAAGAAACCCTTCAGATCTTGGTCTCTCTTTGCAATGTGCCACACTATGACAGGTCACAGCTTCTGAGATATTCAGCCAGGGCTCCTGAACCACACGGCTCTTGGTTAAAAACATTACTCAAGAGGACCGGAAGGAAATCCTGGGCCAAGAAGACTAAAGTTTTTGATGTGCTTTTCTCTCTCTTCTCTACTCAGGAGCCAAGCAGGGATGCCCTCTCAAAGCACTCAGGCCTTCCTGCTCAGACAGAGAAGGGCTGGGGTACTGGGCTCTGACAGAAAACAGGGCCACAAGCCACAGAAGGAGCCTTGTTCTTCCAGTTACTCTTGTCCACTTCAATGTCACAAAAACACGTTACCTTTGTCATCCTTGGATGTAGTCTTGCTTTCTTTTGATTCCTTAGTTGAGCTAAAAGGAGGAACAAATCAAAGAAAATGAACATACAGAATTTGCCTGTCAAGAAACTTACACTATTAAGCAAATCGTTTCAAAAACAAAAAAGGAAAAAAGGAAAAAAAAAGGCAGGGCTGGACTGTTATTTGAGGAAAAGTGATTTTTCCCTCATTATGGCTTCTTGCTCTGATTTTTCCCCAAGATGCCCGAAGATCTAGATTTTCTGACAATTTTTATTCAGTGGATATAATGGTAATCTTCTCCACATTTCAGGACTGGGACTTGACTTCATTTTGGTGGTTCTTAGGAACTGAGAGTTGTTCATTACCATCACAAGGGTACTTAAAACTTGACTATTTGAAAAAAATAAAAATAAAACGCTGTCAATTCGTCAATGTAACCAGTAGGACAAAGCATATACGAAGATCCTGATTTTTTTTTTTAAAAAAAACACAGGTAACTTATGGCCATCAAAACATTTTACAGGCAGGAGCATAAGACACTAATTATAAGCTTCTTGCTGCTGCTGCTGCTGCTGCTACCCCCTCAGAGTGATCTTATGGAATGCTGGCAGTATCTTAAAGAACTGACATAGAAAGACAAACCTCTTTGCTTGACCAGAGGCCCCCGTAGACGAGGGACCTTTCTTCAAAGAATCCTTGTCTTTGTCTCCAGATTCTGCCTTCTTCGAGCTTTCTCGGGCCTCCTTCTTGACAGGATCCCCCTTCGCGCCGTCTTCCTTCTTACCATCTTTATGGTTCTCAGTCATCTCATAGTCCTTGCTTTCCTTCTCCAGCTTCGGCACAATGGCATCTTGCCTGTCTTTTGGCTTGCTTGCTTCTGAATCTGTAATTTTCAGATTTTTACCTGTTTCTAGAAGGTCATCCCCATCAAAATCCAGAGTGATGGCATCTTCGGCCTGGATTGTAACCGATATGTTATCATCCTCTGCTTCTTTCACAGACACGTGAGCTTCCATCTCTTCGTGAGCCTCAGTGAGGCTCTCTTCTGAAGGAGGAAGAGGCTTAGATACTTCTTGTGTACCATCACCAGAACCTGCTTTATCTAAGAGGATTTAACAGGAATAAATATGGCAAAACAAGAAGTTTAAACATTTTTCATACGCAAAAGCTAGACGAGAGGACCTAGAAAATACAAAGCCAGTTATTAGGACTGATGGAAGGTTAGGGGGAAAAAAACATAAGGGGGCATTAACATATACACCAATCCTTTACCCAGGATCACTCATTCTTCAGGGTAAACAAATTCTCTAGATAAAACACAACTCTGAACAGAAGGTGTGAGACCAGCAGGACTTCATCCGGAAGGCACCTGTTCTTCAGGACAAGCATCCCTCTTCCAGCGCTGCCACTGGGGGGGGGGCGGGGCAAAGAAGGTTTCACTTCATGGCCTGCTACCATGTGGCGGCACAAATCAATGCAACACAATTCGATTTACAAGCCTGTCCGTCTTCCAAAATGCTTCCGATGGCCCAGAGTTCAATGGCCAAATCCTTCGCAGCTGGAAACCTTTTTCTTCTCTTTCCCATCTCTTGCGTGCCAGCCACGTTGCAGCTGCAAAGCGGAGCTGTTTTGCTTAACGCATAAGCTTAGGCAAAGTTCGCTGTGGTCTTGCAGTCTTCATCCACCGTTCACGTGGGAACACTCTCAGTCCTGCCTTTGGTGTTGCCACCAACGTCCTTACTCTCCACAAAGAGAATTCTGTCGCAGGATCCCTTAAATGTACCAAGTCTGTAGCTCACACCCACAAGGGCCCCTCCAGGGCTCTCTCTCATCATGGAGCTGGACTCCCAGCGCTCCCATGTCCTTGAGTCCACAACATGCAACGTCCTTGCTTGGCATGCTCACCGGGGGACTTCTTCAGCAAGG
This sequence comes from Ctenosaura bakeri, assembly GCA_948474755.1. NCBI lineage: Eukaryota > Metazoa > Chordata > Lepidosauria > Squamata > Iguanidae > Ctenosaura > Ctenosaura bakeri. The sequence continues at coordinate 22,317 of CAOLHI010005035.1, read as the reverse complement.
AGGGGAGTGACATGGGGGGGATTACATCACTGGCTTCGTGCCCTCTCAATGTACCAAAAAGTTACATTGGCAGCACAGACCAGACCGCTTTTTCTAGCTATTCCAAAGTTTCACTGAAGGCTGTGAGGTGTCACGTGGCACTGCCACCGGCGCAAAGAAGTAAGATGTGGTGCTCCACAGTCCAAGTAGCCTTCCGATGCCATTTTGCCGAAGGAGGCTCCCTTCTCATCAGGGCGGCACAAAGAAAAGTGACGACATCAAGACTTACCAGGCACACGAGATTCAGATCCAAGGAGTTTGGGATCTTGAGTTCCTTCCCAGCACTTGGAAGGCTATATGCGTACATAAAACATCCACTGAAGGAAACGACAGGGGTGTGTACAACTGGGAGGAGAAAAACCCAGCTGAGAGCACGGATCCAGCCACTGTCCTTGGCAGAGGCACCTGTGGTTGACGGTGCCTGACCAGAAACAAGCTGACGGCCCTGTCGTTTACAAAAGGCAACCTGAAGCATATTAGAACATTCAAACTCTACTGAACTTCAAAACATACCTCTCTCATTCTCTTCTTCTCCATCCTGTGAATTAAAGGGGGAAAGTCAAATAAGCATTCTGTATGAGGACTTAGTTTAAGCAGAGCAGGCAAACAACTCTTAATTCAGGCAAACAAAGATGTCTAGTCTGGCAACCCAGCTTTGTTTTATTTGCTTTTCCTTCTTCTCATAGCAAGGAACACATGCGTCCAGTTAATCTGAGTTTCAACCAGTGGACACTCCGCTCCTTTCCACCTCAGATAAGTCTTATCAATAAGAGACAAGCCGCGAGGCAACAGAGCAAGGCCCTGCCACTCAGTCTGACCGTTATTCTGAGACCTTGTGGCCCCAAGGTTCCTGTCGGTGGTGCAGAAACCAAAGGAGGTAGTCTTCACTCACGCTCTCGCTGACTTGAACCGAACTTTCTACCAGCCTGCTTCCCCACAACTCAGCTCTTTCCCTGTAATGGCACATGAGCTTCTGCTTCGAGGCAGCACATCCATGCTGGAGGGACGTGAGTGCCTTAGTTCATTAAAAGCAACTTCTAGCCAAGTTATTCACTGGGCCCCCTCCCCTAGTAAACCAGGGACAGATGGACTGAAGTAGCAGCAGTAACTGCCTCAAGGTGCAGAGCCCTGTTTTCACAATGTGTTAGAACAAGCCCAGGGAGGGGTCTTGCAGCTTCACCTGAATAGTTTATGGGATCAGGCCTGAGATACTATACACTGCAAGCCATCATCTCACTACTCATCCAAAACACAAGTGATCTACCTATTTCAAAGGCACTGTGGAAGTAGATCCAAGACAGAACCCCAGGAAGTTGCTTCTTCCAGTGAAACAAAATCTGACACTTTGGGGAGATACAGCACTACCATCTCTCTAGATCAATGTGGTATGGAACCTCTGACCCTCCAGATTATTTTGGACTACCGTTCCCACAGTTCTTTCCCACCGGCCATGCTTGGTACAGCTGATGGAAGCCACAGGCCCAGATTTCTGGAGGAGTAAACCTTCCCCTTTACTCTCTAGTTGAATTTCAAGTACTGCCAGCTGTCTATTCATGTTTAAGAACATTTAGAAACTTACATGGGTGGTAGTGAAGCCATCCTCTTCTGCGTCTTGGAGGTTGCTGCCCTAAGATGAGGGAACAAACCAAAGGGGGCTAAGTGAGCTAGCTGGACAATAAATGCAGATGGAAGGAAGTGGGTGGCATAACAGAACACACAAAAGGAACGACAACTGATTCTGACAAAACTGGCAGGGGTGCAGCTGTTGCCTCTTCCTCCCCCTGGGAGATGTGCAGTAAATGGAAACAATGCTCTCTGTGTAACACCTGGTCCCCCTGCAGCCTCTTTATGCCCCTTTGTGCTTCTCTGCAATGGAGCAGCATTCTGGCCCCACAGAAGGCTGCCTTGCTGGGGGAAGCTAACTGAACTCTCCATGCTTCACCTGCTGCAGAACAGGGCCCGGTAAACCATCCCTTTAAACTTCTTCCAGGCCAATCAAAAACTACGCTCAATATTCTTAGGGGACTCAACAGGCACCTCTGCCTCAAAGTACCCTGATGTTTTTGAACAGCACCAAGAGCTCTGTTCAGTGAACCCCTGTAACTCCCCATAAACTGAGATATTCTGAACACTGCACTGAGGGAGAGGCCCTCTTTTACGAGCCTGTTCCTCTCACCCAGGGAATCATGTGCCCCTCCAGATGCTGGCAGACTGCAACTTCCCATCTTCATCACCAGTGAATCTGCTGGCCGAAGGGGCTGCTCGTAGCTGTCAGTCAGCAATATCGCAGTCTAAAAACACACAATGCCCACCAGTGCTCTAACCAGAGAATGTTGCAGGATACTACAACAGGAGGGAGGCTTCTCTGTCCTCCTCCAGTTTCTGGAGACTGAAAAGGGAGCCAAGGACTCAGTTCTGCCGGCTTCTGCTAGCCTCTCTTGCGCTATTTGGCAACAACACACTACCACAGCGACACAGAAACTTACCCTCAGGACATCTCATATTACAGGGGTCCATAAGGGGTGTTTGGATTTCATAACCAGTCGTAATTTCCTAGCAGCCAGCAATGAAGATCAAATCAAGCCCCCCCCCCAAAAGGCTAACATTCTTCGCAGTGGAACATTCAGGGAATGGGGAACAGAAGGCAGGGCTGGGTAGTGTTTAAAAGACACTATCCACATGTGCTTACTAGAAAGAAATTATTTCAAGGTCCTTAAAGGGGGGGTGACCTGAGGCCAAACACACCCCGATATTTTTGTGCTCTTTGACATCCCCAGACTCACATTTTCAGACCAAAAAAGGGCGGGTACTGCTGCTCCCAGCATCCTCCAGGTGCAACCATTTATTTTCTTACCTGGTTTCATGGTCTCCCCACTCTGTTTCACATCAAAAAATGCTCACTGTTGAGAACGCCACCTCTCAGCTGGTACAGTTGTCCACTCCTATCTTAAATCTTCATATTTAAAAAATGGGCAGCTCATCGCTTCTTACCATTTGTTTTCCACTGCTCCCCTTACCTGTATTTAGCCAAGGCCTACTCAGATACAGGACTCACGGAGTTTAAAGACCATTATGCCTGAGTAACTAGACTCATTTTGAGTCCACTCACAAACACCCCACGCTCTTATGTCCAAAGGCAAATGCCTGGGGAGACCAAAAATGAACATCACACAAAGGTGGCTTTGAAAAGACAGATTTCCAGAAACGAAGGGTCCAAGTCCACAATTCTGCATTCAGCAATGAATGTGACCTTTGGTTCAGTATCAAAATGCAGGGGGACTGTTTCTGAAAAGAGCAAGAGTGACCCTTTTCATTTTTAAACCTTCCAGATCACCCTTCATTTATTTTTAAAGGCATTTCAACACAGCATACAGAAATGAAATCCACATTACAAATACAACAGTAAAAGATCTGAAATGTCATGATGAAAGCTGAGAGGCGATATACAAGTTCTACCCACAGCCACATATTACACAACCAGATTAGAATGCCTGGGGAATAAAATGTTCTGACTTGACACTGAAACTAAGATAACACCAGTGCCAACTAAGACACCCCTGAAAGGGCACTTCAGAGCTGTGACACAGCCATGAGACTCTCCTCTCATGCATACCCATGGAAGTCTCCCCACCGATGGAACACTGAGAAAGTCCTGCTCGATCATTTTGAGGCAGAAGTCAGCAGAAAGAAACCTTCCTGAAGCCATCTGGGTGCTAAGTTGTTCATTACTTTAAAAGCACTAGCACCTTAGCCTGGGTTCTGAACTGAAATGCCATTCAGTACAATAGCTCTTTAGAAGTGGTGTAACATGGCCCCAGCAATCTAGCCCAGTGAGAGTTCCAAGGGCCAAACTTTGGACTAGTTTCCAAGTAGGCTTCAAGTACAGTCATGTGGATAATCCATGGAGGTCACCACAGCATGGATGACCACTGCCAGGTCATCTGCATCCACACAAAGCCAGAGCTGAAGTAAGAGAGAAAGCCACTAAGAACTATTCCACACCAACTGAGTCTGTCAAGTAATCATGCTGGTTCAGGGACTGATCCCTCCTGCTAAGCTGAGCACCATTTTGATGCTTTATGGGCATGTATGTGGGAGAGAGAAAGAGTGCAAGCAGACATGAGAGAAAGGGGCACAGGAGATGAATGGATTTACAATGTCAAGACCAACATCAAAAAACTAGGTGGGCAACATTTCCAATTTACAGATCAGAGCAATTACCAGCTGCTGCTGATAACTAAACAGAGAAAATGCTGACAGCAAATGTTTAAACACTACTTCTTCCAGTATCCTAGTTAAGAGAGTTTGGTGGGGTACCTGGTTCTCCAAGTCCTTCTCTGTCTGCTTTGAACTAGCTTTCTTCTTGTCCACAGTAGGCAATGCTTTCAGGGATTCATCCTCATTTTCTGCAAATTCTTCATTCCCATCCTGATCACTTGCTTCTTGAGCTTCTAATTCACTCTCCTTTCAAATTGAACAACAATTGAGGTATGATGGAAAAAGTACTGGGGACTCAACTGCTTTTAACGCTACAGTCTTTAGCTAGCAACGGAGTCTCTTCACCAAGTAGAGAAACAGCTCATGCTTGCATTGAATTTATTGAATGTTATTTATTACAGCTAACACACAAATCAGTAATAGCAATCAACTACATGAGCAGCATGAACAGTTGCTTGTTTATATTCTCTTAAAGTTCTTGGTCAGAAGTATGAATGGAGCTGAACTATGTTCAGGGACCATTATCAAGTATGCTTACTAAACACAAGCACGTTTATTCAGAGGTTCCACTGGGTCCAGTGGGACCTGCTCTCTAGCATCTCTGCTTTCTAGTACATGACTGGGAACTAAGGCTGTGTATTTTTCCTGATGGTATTACCTTGACCAAGGAGTCATCTTCCACTGTGGCATCACCGCCTAGTTCATCAGTTTCCTGCTTTTTACCTGGGAGACAGGATATACCAATGACAATCCTATATTCATTAACTGTTTTTCAAAACCATAAGCAACCACCAGGCTCAAAAATATCCTCAGGCAAATTGTACCATGTGAGGGCATTCCATATGATCTCTTAATCAAACATACATATTAACATTTTAAAATGCACAAGAAAAACAACCCATATCAGCAGCATATTCAGCCCTGTAGGTCAGCATTTCCCAGATGTTTTGGCCAATATATTCCATGATCACCAGCCAGCATGGCATGTTGATGTGGTTATGAGTGGCAGGTCAACACATGACAAACTGCAGCTAGCTGAAAAGGCTTGCAAGCCCATCAGCGCTGTGCCAGAAAGGGAGGGACGGAGGGGGACAGGCGTTAAACTATGGTGTAGTACAGCATTCAAATCGTGCTAAATAGACTGCAGAATGGCCTGCTGGAAGAAATTCTACAGCTGAACAGGCTGTCCGTCCCTGGGTAGCGAGGGCCAAACACTCTGCCTCTCAGAACCTGCAAAAGCACTTCATCCATAGAGGATATATGTTCAACTATCTGCATTCAATCGCCCTAAGCACCCATTGGTCCTTCCAGAATCACAGCACCAAATGCTGAAGCTGATCTAAGGCATGACGGCATCTCTCTTCTGTAGCCATGCCTCCGCATCTTATTGACACAGCTTGACATTTTTTTTTTCAATTAAACTGCTACCTATTACTGTACAACATGAACCACAGGCATGGCATCCTCCTCGTGCTAGTCCATTGTAAGACTACTACAACTAGAAACAATTTGTAATGGGAGAAACTGGAATTTAGCATAACAATTTATAACACAACTTTTCTGGAAGCAACGTAGGATAATGAGAAAACGTTCTAATGGGGCAGGCAATTTTGTCCTATAATGATTTTTCTATAACGAACACTGTATAAATAGAAAAATAAAATGTAGATAAAATACAGAAGAAACACAGTACTGTGAAATAAATGCATGTAGCAGAAGAATTTCAGTGTGTGGAAACAGGTTCCTCACTAAAGTTACAACAAAGAGAGCATAAATATTTTAAATAAAGAGACTGAACTGATAAGTAGCCCTGCAGACAATTTTACTACAGTTCTTATCAGCCTTGGCTATTGTGTGTGGAGGCTGTGACTGATGGCAGCTGGAGATCAGCAACCTCTGCAGGGCCCCACAGTCTCCCCATCCTCACTATAAAAAGACAAGGTGCTCTGCCACCAAAAAGACGCATAGCGAGGCTTTGCTATGATGCTGACAAAGAACAGCAGTTGCTTAGCATTTTTACAGACATCAGGATTTATCAGGATAATCTGATAGATAGAACACTATTTTAAAATTAACCAACAGGTCACACAGCCAACTGTACCATTTTCCATCTTGACTTTTCATATTAAGTTCTAACCTTTTCCTTTGGTTGGTTTCTTGTTTGGTGTGTCAACTGAAACTGCTATTTCAATATTATCTGGATCTCCCCCTTCCTCTTCAATAGCCTAAAAGGAAACAAAAACAGATAGGATTGAGTTACCCCAGCATTTATTCATGAATCTATTAAAATTTAGCTCTGGCACACATATAATAAACATTCAGTTAACTGAACTTTTCAAACTAAAAACACAACTCCTACTGGACAGTTCTATAGATGCTTATGATGCATTAAAAGAAAAGAACATGAGTACCCTTTATGCAAGAAAATGTAAAATGACCCCTGTAAACTGTTCCAAATCATATCACAGAGAGTCACTTCATTCATCTATGCAAAAGAACATTGAGAACAGGCAACATTGCTAAGCACCACAAGTCTGACTGGTATTCACAAACCTTGTTACTTAACCATTTTATTAATAAAAGTTACTGAGCCAATGACAATTCTCATCAGGGTTGACTGAATTTAAATTTATAATTTAAATATGATTACTATCAACAAGAAAAAGTCTAATTTAAACTGAGCTTTCTCTTAGGCATTCTATGCATTTCCTAAATATTAATGCATACCAAGTGGGTATACAGCTGCCCTGGGCATTCCTACTTTCGAAAAGGTACTTATTTATTCAATTTACATCCTGCCTTTCCCCCAGCAGAGGACCCATGGCAGCTTACAGCAAATTAAAATAAAGTATAGCTAAAAGCAATCAGTACAAAAGCAAGGGGAGACAAACTATAGTTCGACAATTCTATTAAAACAGTTTAATATATCTAAAACAAATAAAAAAGATTTATAAAGCAAAGTCCATTAAAAGCTCTTTCACCCACATCAGTTAAGAACCAAAGTCCTAAATAAATAAAAGGGTATTTCCCTGCCAGCAGAAAGACAGCAGAGAGGGGCAAACCTCTGTTGGAAGGGAATTCCACGAGCCACGAGGAACAAGTGAGAAGGCCTTCTCCTGTGTTCTCCCCAGAGAGGCCTGTGATGGCAGAGAAAGCTCTCCCCTTAAAACCAGGCAGACTCAAATGGAGAGATTTGGTATTTCTGATAATATGGACTCAAAGCACACAAGGCTCTGAAGCTCCTAACCAGCACTTTGAATTCTGCCCAGAAACAGACTAATAACCAGCGAAGCTGTCTCAGCAAGGGAGTTACGTGTTCCCGTTAAATGGCCCCAGGCAGCAGTCTGGCCTGGCTGTAGCGTTTTGGATGTGCTGAAGTCTGTGAACAGTTATACTTCAGGCATATACGTTACTTCTAGATAAAATAGCGGCGGGAGTGGTCAAACGATAGAGAAGGCGGGCCCTTCCAAACCACCGCATATCCACAACACAGCTCTCCTCTGTGCACATTAAGAGAGCTGGACCCTTGTGAGTTGTCACAGAGCAGAGAATCCGCTTGATTACAAAGCACATGAGAAAAACACCACCACCAAATCTACAGTTCACCTGCACAGAGGAAACAAACAACCTGTCTGCTACCTGCTAAGATATCTGTGACCACTCTATACAGGCTAAAATCATAGGTGGAAATCATGATGCCTTTCAGATGCTGTTGGCACTGCGATTGCCGGCATCCCTCTTGCCAGCAAAGCCAATGGGGAGGAATGCTAGGAGCTGCAGTCCAACAACATCTAGAGGGCCCAGTCATTCCCACCCACTATATCATTTGAGTGTGAAGCTAAGGGACAGATCCTGTCACTGAGGTTTAGACTCCTTCAGCCACACACAGACTTTATAGGGCTTGTTTATCTGCCACTCAGCCTACAGAGCGATGCTCAGAATCACAGAATCATGGAGTTGGAAGAGACCCCAAGGGCCACATCTTGTCCAGCCCCCTTCTGCCATGCAGGAAGATGCATCAAAGCATTCTCTTTGACAGAGGGCCATCCAGTCTCTCTTTCGAAGCCTGCAAAGAAGCAGACTCCACCACACTTGCTCTGTGCGTATGGCCAAGCCGCTATCATCCAGCCTTGATTCATCTGTAAAATGGATTAACTGTTGCAAGGAGGAGGGAGGAAAGAGCAGAACTTGCCCCTGCAATTTGCAACACACCTTGCAAGACGACACAAACTTGAAAGCAGCTTGTGTTTAGAAGCCCTGCACGCCTGTCAGCCTCCAGGTACCGAAAGCCATCTAGAGTGGAGTGACTGGTTTAGAGAATTTATCCCAATCCATCTCTTTTAAAACCCCTAACCTGATACTTACCAAGCCCCTAAAACTTCAGAGAACTGTATGAACATCGACCAACCACTCCCATCACAGACCCTTCAAAACCTAATCACTTAATAGGATTTGTATTCCAGTCTACTCATCAACTTGTGTCTTCAAATAGGTTTTTCATGGCTCAAGCACTAATCCAGCCCAGGAGGAGAGAGGGTGCTGCTGTAGCAGTCAGTGCCATCTCAAAAGAAGTGGGTTCACCACCCTCCCCTCCAGAAGCCTTGACTCAGTTCTGATCTGTCAACCCTAACCTACCCCGCAGGACTACCCACAAGCAAAAACCGGGGTATGTGGGCCAAGACAGAGGAAAAAAACAGGATAAAATCTTCCCAAAAAGAGTCAATGCAACAATAAAGTTTCTGAGGGCCACTTTTAAACCTAAATAAGTTGTAATAAGTTGTCTTGGCTCCTAGACCAGGAGAAAAATGGGATATACTTTAAATTAGGCTGTAATTTCATTTAAATTTAACCAGATTGTAAACCTGAAGGAAAGAGACCCTTGTCTTTTTTTTATGTATGAAGTGTCACGATGGCACCACATAAATGTTAATATTTACCAAACGAACAGAACAACACCACAATCCTAAATTTTGGAGGGTGGGGGACATTATTAGTACTAGTATTACCTTTATTTATACTCTGTTTTTCCCCCCAGATTGGGACTCAAAGCGGCTTACCCCAAATAAAAAGACATGGTTAAAAAACCACAGAATACAACAATTAAAACAATCAAGAAGAGTTCAGATAAAGTTAAAATGCCCGCCTAAAAACTCATTCTAACTAAGGACGCACCGGCCTCTGCTCCACCTGCCAGCCAGGTAGGGCCGGGGAGGGGTGCGGGAAGGCCTCCTTTTCCTTGGCCATAACATGGGTCGGGGGGGGGGCTGCCTCTTCCAAAATGCAAGGCATTCCTGACCGCAGGGGAACCTCCGACTCGTGGCAGCCAGCCAGCCAGCCAGCCAGCCAGGGCGCACGGAGGCCAGAAAGGCCCAGCGCTCCTGGGATAATGCATGGCTCTGACCCAGCAAAGCCAAACCGCCCCGAGAGAACGTGAGGTTTCGGCCCCACAAGGCCACACCGTCTTGGGATGAGGGAGGACGCTGGCGCCCAAAAGGCGGGCTTTCCCGCGGTAGGTGCTGCTCGTGGCCCCAGACAGCGGCCTCGTTCCGTGAGAGGGCACCCCCGGGCCCCAAAAGGGCCGCCCCCTCCCGCGGCGGGCGACGGCTTCGGAAGGAAGGAAGGAAGGAAGGGGCCCGGGAGGGCCGGGGGCGCCCTCCCCGCCGCCGGTGCCCCCGCGGGGCCGCTTCCCTGACGCCCAAGCGGGGCGGGGCGAGGCGAGGCCGCCCGGCCGAGGCGGAAGAGGGATCGGGACGGAGTGCGGCCCGCCCCGCGTTCCCCTCGCTCGCCAGGGCCGAGAGGCCGCCGCCGCCGCCGCCGCCGCCGCCCTGGCCCCGGGGTCGCCACCGGGCCGGGCCGGGCCCGCTCCGCTCGCTCCCTCCCTCCGGCCGGGCGGGGGGCCGTTGGGCCTCTCGCCGCCTTCCTCCGCCCCCCCGGGCCCGGCGCGGCCGACCCACCTGCTTGAGGCGGGCGATGAGGACGGTCTTGACGCCGGCCACGTCCAGGTTGCGGCGCTTCAGCTCCGACTTGAGGTCGATGACGCGCAGCTCCGCGATCTTCTTGCTCTCCGTCGCCGGGGCCGCGCCGGAGGAGGAGGACGCGGAGGAGGAGGAGGGCGCCGCCGCCGCCGCCGCCAGCGCGGAGGAGGGGGCGGCCGGGGCGGCCGACGGCGAGGCTGCCGAGGAAGCGGCGGGCGCGGCGGCCATTTTGCGACCGCTTCGGCTCCCTTCACAATACGGCGGCCCTCCCCCGCCCTTCGCCAGGTTACCTCGCCGGCCCCGCCCTCGTTCTGGCTTCGGCGCCCGGCGTCAGGAAAGGACCCGGATGCGGCAGGTGGCGTCCCGAGGCTGCGCGGTGGGCAGGTAGGCCGGCCGACGGACGGGCGGGCGAGGGAGAGAAAGAGCCGCGCACCGACGCAGACGCATGCGCACTGGACAACCCCCAATGGTGGGCAGGGCTTTCCGGGAGCGCTCCTGGCGGCGCCCGTTCATGCTCTCCTTCCAGTCTGCCCCGCCCCTTTTCCTTCATTCCGGCCTGAGGATTGGCTGGCGCTTACGGGGGAGACGGGCACGTGTAGGAGAAAGGGAAAGTCCGGGGGGAAGGGGGCGTGGCTTCGAGAGGGAGGGAGGGGGCGGCAGACACGTGAAGCGCCGTTCACACGTGTCTTCTCCGATGCGAGACGTGTTTTGTTCGGGAGCAGCTCGCTAGTGCTGCCGTTCTGTCATTTGACGGTACCCTTCGATGCAAGGGATTGAGAGGAGCCCGGATTCAGAACGGAGCCTTACTTATTTGTTTCATTGAGGTGCCACTTTTCTCCCAGGGTGGGAGGGATCGGCCCGCAATGAAATCATGGCTTTACCCGGGTGTAGTAACGGGAAGAGATCAACGGGCCGGGGATCCCAGAGGGGGCTGAAAGCGGATGAAAAAGCTCCCGAGGGCGGGGCGTCCACGTGCTCTTTTACTTCCAGCCGGACCTTGCAAAATTCCTCTTCCCCCCCCTTTTTGGACGACCGCATCCAGCATCCCTCTGGGAAGCCGTGGATGCTGGGAGCGGTGGTGCAAGGGAGGCATCGCTTCCCGGGCACGCGCGCTTTGCAAGGGGCTGCCCGGCGTCGCGTCCTCCCCCGGAACCGCCTCTCCCGGGACAGGGCGGTCGCGCGCGGGGCGGGGGGCGGGGAGAACTACAACTCCCAGGATCCCTCGGGGGGAAACCCCGGCCGCTCCCACGGCGTTATAAGCCGGCGCAGGTTAGTGGTGCGGCTCCGGAGTCGGGAGAACTGGGGTTCGGTCCGGACGTGGCCCTACCGCAGCCACGAGTAGACCCATGGAAGTCAGTGGGGCTCCCTTGCGTTCAGTGGGTGGTCTGTAAGTCGGGCTGGGGCCCCGATCCAGCCCCGTCAGGCGCCGAGGCGGGGAGGCACGTCCTGCACACTCTTCCCTGTCGGGGAAACGCAGCCCGAGCAGCAGCGGAGCTACTATTCCTGAAAATAGTTCCCAGGCGTTATTTGGGTCTCAGTGCCCCCTCGGTGCCGGTGCTTCGCCGCCCGCCCTCTTCCCCTCCCCCGGCCTCCCAGCAGCGGCAAAGCCTTACTCGAGAGTCAGCCCCCCATTGCAATAGGCTGGGGCTGCGACCCCCTTTGCTCGCCTCCTTTCCAGACTCGCAGCCTGGCCTTCTCCCCCCTGACTTCTGAGCAGGCCCGGATAGGAAGCCGGCGCCCATCCCCTGGCTAGTCCCTTGCCAGCCTCCCAAAACCACCCCTGCCAGGTAGGCCAGGCGCGGTCGCGCTCCATGTCTTCTCCCCCGGTTTGGGAAAGTTACCTTTCTGGGGTGGGCTGCGATTCTCGGGGCCCTCTTCCAGCAAGTGTGCCCTTTGGGATTCCAGCCCCCAGGAGGCTGCAATCGCCCCCCGCCCGCTCCTGAAAAAGTAACTTTGCCAAGCCGCGGAGCAACCGGTCAAGCCCCCCGCCCCCGGCAAGGGCAGCCCTGCCGTGACGCGACAATGCCAGGCCGTTTCGCCGCCTGGCAGGTGTTATATTAGGGCAGAGAGGAATAGGCGATCGCATTCCATTGAACGCCACCCCGCCCGGCGGGCGCTCTGCACCAGGGCGGCCGTGCTCTCCTCTGACCGGTAGGTGGCGCGCCTTCTCCCAGGGCGGCGAGGGAGGCACTGCGCATGCGCCCCTGTGAAGCGGGCGCCCGCTTCGCTCCCGGCCCCTTCCGGTCCCCTGTCGCCCCCCCGGGAGCCTCGCTTTGCGGCCTGTCGCGCTTCGTCTCCCTCCCCCCAAGTGGCGTAGAATTGAAAAAGGGTTTTATGCCTAAAATGCATAAAGGAGCGATGCGTGCGGCCTCGGGGGGGGGGCCGGCTGGGGGATCTGCGTGGAGCAGAGATTTCAAAGCGTTTTAAACTTCTATTTAACTGTGCTTTGAACCTCTTCCTTTGGGGTTTTTAGTCCCCCCTTTAGCCTTTCAGTAAAGGAGAAAGGCGGGGTGCGACCTCATAAACAGATCGGGCCGGCCGGATTGTAATGGAGCGATCGCCGCTGGGATGGGTTCCAGGCGAGAGGAGGCCCGCGGTCTCCTGAAGGGTTTTGCTAAGCAGGGCCGGCCGCGGCGGGCTCTCGGGTGGGAGGCCGCCCGCGCATCCCCGGCGCTGGGGAAGGGCGGAGGCTGCCTCGGCTGCGGGGGCCGCTGGCCTTTGAGGCCGAGAGGGTGTGACCTGAAGGCCAGCAACAGCGGGGACCCTCCGCCCCGGCGCCAACCCATCGAGCCCACTGGAGTTCGGACGAGACGCAGCTAAAAACAATTTAAACATGTGTGATTTTCTCGGCGGTTCTTGTTCCAGACATTCTGGAAAGGGAATCCAAGGGGTGTAAGAAAAGTAGGAGAGAAAAAAAGGAGGGTGTGAACACAAACAGGGACTGGAGGAAAGCGCGGCTCCCCCCCCTTTTTCCGGCGGTTATACCTGCATACTTATAACATCACCCCATCCCGCCTCCCTAAACCCACACGCTTCGCAACTCCTTCCAGCACCCGAGAAATGGCCAGGACAAAGAGTTGGGGGGAAAAAGGAAGCTGGCGTTTAAAAAGGGCGCCCAGCTGCGGGTCGAGGCGCGACTCCGGCGGCCATGTGCGTGGCCGGAGGTGGGAAGCGCCAGAGGAGAGCGGCCGGGAGTCCCGTATAGGACCGGAAGTGGGCGCTCGTCCCGGGGTTCCCCGAACTCTTTGGGCTGTCAGGGGCGGGGCGGCGGGAGAGGCGCTGCTGCGGCGGCGGCGGCTGCCGGGAGTGCTTGGCGGCTTTGCCGTAAAGCGCCGCCGCGGCCGCCGCCGAGTGTCGCGCTGTTGCGTCCGCGGACTGAGGGAGCGAGAAAGGGAGCGAGGGCGGCGGCGGCGGCGGCGGCGGGGGAAGGGGCCCGGCGGAGGGCGAGGGGGTCGCGGGTGGGCCCCGCTGCGGACCAGGCCGCCCTCGCCCGGGGCCCTGAGGAGAAGGCAGGCAGGCGGGCGGGCAGGGCCGAGGAGAGAACGGCGGCGGCGGCGGCGGCGCTTCCCGAGCAGGAGGGTCCGGCGGCGGCGGCGGCGGAGTCTCCTCCCTGGGCCGGGCCTAGGCCGCCTCGGGAAGGAGGCCCCCGGCGCTCCGGCAGGTAAGGGGCCTGGCTGAGGAAGGGCCGGGCTCGGAGCTCGTCGGTCGGGCCGGCCTGGCGGTTCCTCCTCCTTCCCGTCGGCCTCGCTCAGTGGCGGGGGGGCGCTCTGTGAGGAATCAAGAGGCAATAAGGCCGCGGTCAGTGGCGAGGCGGCGGCTGGGCGGCCTGAGGGGAGGGCAGGTCCCAGCCCGGAGGGACTCACGAGTCCGCGGGTTTTAAATTTAAGATCCTATTTGGGGAGGGGGCTGGACGGCGACGTTTTGTCTCTCTCTCTCTCTCTCTCTCTCTCTGTGTGTGTAATATCTACACGCGGGCACAGACACACGCGCAAAAATGAGGGGCGAGGGAGGGGGTCCAGGCCGGCAGGGCTGGAGCCGTCCCCGTGGCTTCCCTCTCCAGCCTCCTTTCTTTCTTCCTCCCCCAAAGCTGAGGAAAGAAAGGGCGGGATGGATTCGTTCGTGGTCCTCGCGGGTCCTGATGGATGACCTTGGGGCCGGTGGTCTCCAGGGAAATAGGGTGGTCCTCAAATGGGAAAGAGGGCCTCCTCCTTTGAGACACCGGCAAGGCTGGATGGAGAGCCGGGGGGATTCCTTGGGTGAAATGGCAGCATCGGGAAGCGCAGGGCAGCCCCTTCCCCCTCCTGCGCTGCTGAGCTGTGGAGGCTTACTATGGGGGGCGGGGGCGGCAAAGCACGGATTTGGAAACGGGGCCGGGGCTTCTCTGTTGTTCAGGGAGGCCTTTGGGGTGGGGCCTGCCTTAATCAGCCCCAGCCATCTCCCAGCGTGTGCTCAGAGAGTATTGAGTTCGGCCCAAATATCCTGGAGGCACCAGATTCCTATCTGATCTTGGAAACTGAACAAGGCCAGCCCTGGTCCGGATCTGGATGGGAGACGGCCAGGGAATACCAGGTGCCGTGGGCTCTGTTTCGGAGCAAACAACTGGCAAAAGGACTCCTTGACGAAGAAAATCTGTGAAAATTCCCTGGGGTTGCCATAAGTCGACAGTTGACGTGAAAGCGCATCTATAGACGCGCACGTGAAACTGTATGTAGAAATACAGACACGGAGCAGCTCTCTTTCTGGGGAAGCTGGTGGTTTAAAAGTAGTTTGGGGAGCAGCACAGATAGGAAAGTACGGTAATAGGGGGGAAAAGTGGCAGAAGAGAATCCACCCAGGAGAGGTGGGAATCCTCATGCTGTCTGTCTTTGGTGAAATGTCCACAGAATGAGATTCAGCTCACAGAGTTGGTTCAGAAGATTGAAATGCTGCGGTGGGCATGCGGTTATCCCGCAAGTAGGCTCATCAGCTTGTGCAGCTGTTTCATGTCTGCAGCCACGTCCTTCGCGTGTGCTTGCTTGTAAGCAGGGCCCACTGAGTTAAACACGCACAGGGGTTGTGGTCTTTGGGGCATTCGTTTGAGAGTAAAATCCATTGAACTCACTGGGTCTTGCGTCTGGGTTAACCTGCCTAGAGTTGGGATGTTAGATTTTGTTTTAACGTGGGATAAAGGATTGCCTTCTTCATAATAAGACAAACGCTTCTCTTTCTCACTCGCTTACTTTTGAAATGCTCACCTGAGAGGGGATTTTTGAAACTGGGAGAGATTTTTAATGCCCACTTGGTCTCATACAAGGAAGCATTTCTAGTTGTGTTGTAGCATTCTGGTCTCTTGTTTTTTCAGCATTGTCCTCCCTGCAGTCTTCTGAGGCCCAGCTGTGGTTGTTTTCATTGCAAGGACAGGAATACTGGGGCTTCACTTCACCTTTCTGAGGCCCATGTGTTGGGAAAGCATCAGCCCAAGATTTCTTAATCTCGATCTGCTTCTTCTAACAAAAAAAAACCTTTGTGCTGTCCAAGTTACAAGAGATCCTTCAGAATTCAGGTGGCGAGGAGGAAGGAACTGTAATCAGGAAGGCTGGAGGGAATAGAAAGGGCAAAAATACAGATGGGGAAAATTGCCAGAACAGGGCTTTTTTATAAACAATAAGTGGAGGGTGATGGGTTAATATGCTTTTTTGTGGATGGTTACCACCCAGCTACTGTTTGTTAATGACTACTGTTAAGGTAAATGTCTCAATATTTTGCATTTCAGTTTCCCCACTCCATCCCCTCCCATCCTGTCACATATTTGCATAACTGTTAGTTGACAGACTGCACTGTGCAGCTAATGAAGCATGCTGCAGTTCGCAAAAGGTTGTGCCAAATAACACTCGTTAAGATTTAAAGCTGCCACTAAATTCTTAGCTGTTTTTTGCTGTGGCAAACGAAATCTGTTCAAATAGCCACACATCAGGAAAAGTTGAGAGTGGGTTTTCTTTTTCCTCGCCCACAGCTACCTCACACTTCCTTGTTTGCTGAGAGGGGGGCATAGCTTATCGTGCGGAACCCAGAGGGGTTGGAAATGGGACTTTGGGCGAATGGAGAGTAGAATGGCTATGATAAAAGAGTTGGAGGAAGGGGGTGAGATGGAGTGGGGTGGAAGGCTGGCAGTGGAGCACACCTATCAGTAGTTTGGGCATCGTGAAAGCAGGGATGTGTCCCCAAACCCTGCATTGCTTAGTGTGAAGCTCCAGGGATGTGTATGAATGATTTGACATCTCATCTTTGTCCCATTATGGGATGCAGGACAGCTCACAAATTCAAGTTAAAACAAAATACAGTTAAAACTAGAGGCAGGACAAATGCTGGAAAACAATCTAACAAGCAATCACATTAAAAAGATTAGTCTGAAACAGTTTTTCCAAGGCAGATAAAATATAATAATAATGGGAGAAATGCTAGTACAAATGCAACACAGTCCAGTTAAAAGATCTTCTACAGCATACAGTGAGCACTCAAAGGCATGGGTGAGCAGAAACAGAGAAGAGTGGGAGACAACCTAGTTTCCTGAGGGAAGGACTCCACAGTTTGGGGGCAGCCACCAAGGAGACCCTCCTCAGTCCTCGCCAAACATGCCTGTAATGGTGGTGGAACTGACAGAATACCTTCTCCCAAAGATTCTCAAACTTGGGTCTCATATTGGGAAATACAGTCTTTCTGATGCTCTGGACCCAAACCATGTAGCCACATATAGGGATTCTCCTTTATCCACAAGCTCACTTTCCTCTGTTTCAGTTTTCTGTGGTCTGAAAGTATTAAATGGATAATCCTGGCATCCAGGTGACGGCACCCACTTGAACCATGCCCGCCTGCTCACGCTCCACTTTAACTGCCCCTCCGTTAACATCACCGCAGGAAATGGCTCTGGCGTCACTGGGAGCAGCCCTCTAGCTTTGCCGGTCACTATATACTATTGGTTTTGGTACTACCCATGGCTGCAGGTATCCCCATGGATAAGGAGGTATTGCTGTGCTAGATGAGCAGTCCAAATATACCTGTTCTCAGCTGGGCCTGTTAGTTGGTGAGGGAGCCTTTATTTTGAACAGTCTGTAACTCTTTTGTCTTTCGCACATGGAATGTGTCTGAAGGCGTGGGACACAGATAGCTTGCTGGGGCTGGCCAGTCCCTTGGACCATGGGCCACGTGGGGTAATCTAAGGCAGACCACCTCAACTTCCAATGTGGAGTGGAAGCTGGGATGGAAATGTAGGGCTGTAAATGTAGTGAATATGTTGGGCAAATAATGATGCTTCCTTTATTTTTCATCTCCCACAATAGTGGTAGTTTCCTTTTGCAGTGGATTTGTTAAAGGCCCTGTCACAGGTTCATGTGATCTTCCAGGTGAAGATCTCCTTGAAGGGATCACAGGGCAGCTCTGGCCCTTGCTAAGCTTTCCTGTCCTCACAGGGGGTGGGTGGGTGGTTATTTGCCTGTGAAATTGCTTAAAACGCTAAATGAAAAAAATCTCCCCCCCCAACTGTGCTGTGAAATCTCTGGTTGCCAGAGAGATTGAAAATAGCTTTGATGCAAATTTAAATTCATCTTTTTTGGCTGAGACTGGGGGAGTGAAAGTGATGATAAGTTTGTGAAGGCAGTGGTGCACAGCTGTATTATTCTTACTATTATGCTTATATGTGTATTATTACAGTAACTTGTTTATTCCCTGGTTTTTCCCCCACACTAGAGATCAAGGCAGTTTACTAATTAAAAGGATTCCATCTAGTTAAAAACATACAAGAAGTCACCTTTAAAATGGAACTGACACTATTAAGAGTATTAAACCAACTTAAAACATACACTTAAGAGAGGATAAAAAGCAGTTGGAAACAGTACAATTTAAGCCCAATATAGCACCCTTAGAGAATCAAATTAAGAACAAATAGCTTGACATAATAATATTATAGTAGCAATTAAAAATGATAGCAATAATAACATAATTGAATAAAATGTATAAAAATAGATTAAAAAGTAAAAACTGGGCCCACCAGAAACAACTGGGTTTGTAGGCTGTTTGCTTTGCCCTGGCTGTTGAGGACCTCAGAATCACAGAGCTGGAATCAGAGAGTCTTAGAGCTGGAAGAGACCCCAAGGGACCCTCCAGTCTAACCCCCTTCTGCCACACAGGAGGACACCATCAAAGCATTCCTTTTGACAGAGAGTCATCTAGCCTCTCTTTTAAAATCTCCAAAGAAGGAAGAGACTCTGCCACACTTCATCGGGGCAGCAGCAGATCTCTCTGTCAAACTGCTCCTACCCTCAGGAAGCTTTTCCTAGCATTTAGGTGGAATCTCGTTTCGTGTAGTTTGAATCCATTGCTCTTTATCCTGGTCTGTGGAGCAGCAGCAGAAAACAAGTTTGCATCCCCCTCCATATGGTAAATCCCATCAAATATTTAAACGTGGCTGTCATGTCCCCTTTTAACCTTGTCTTCTCACCCCCAGAGCTTGCAGTTTAATACCCCAACAGAGGTTCAGTCTAACTAGATGTCCACAGGCCATGGAGGTAGGCCCAGGGCAGTTGGTGAGGCAGGTTCCAGATTCCTTGTGGGAGAGGTGTTCACCTTGGAGGTCAGGGCCCCACGGGCTTCCCTGCTATCAACAGGTGGCTTGTCTGCTGTTCGTTCCACCCTCTGTGGCTCAGTATCTCCATGAAAATGCTCTTCAGAGTCTGAGCAGTGGCTACCTAAACCTCAGCCTTTATCTGGATCTCCACTTTGCTCTTTCTCTTCCCTATTTCCAAAATACTTTATTATTTTATGTTGCATTTTTAAAGATGTATATGTCTCTTTAATATTACAGTCTTGCAGGCTGCCTTGAAAATAATTTATTGATCAGGCAGGGGAGAAAGATAGTAGATAAAATGGAATAGAATTGCCAGACTGGAGCATAATGGTGCGCCCTAAATTTAACCTGGTTCTTCCATTCTTTGGAAGGCGTCTGCCCCCAAAATCTTCAGAAGAAAGAAAGGTTAACGCAGTGTGCCAGAGGGTTGTTCCATAACTCCCTTGGCAAAATTCATCTCTCCTCCCGTCAGCCTCAGGCAAGCAGATGTCATTAAAAAGCCGGGTTCTTTTCCTCCTGTCTGTTTCAAGGAAATATTAATTTGATCTCTTTCCTGTTTTCTTAAAGGAAGGAAAGCACCCGCCAACGTAGGATTACAGTTTCCAATATCTCCTAGCTGGCATACTGGCTGCTGTTTTCCAGTTGGTGTTGCCCAGTGCAGTGGCCTCCATTGTCAGCACTCCCAAATGTTTGTCATATTAGGGAAACTCCACACGCTGCGCTACCAAGCTTTGGTTAGCCTACTTTTTAAAGCCTGGGCCTCTTGGAATTAGGTTCGCTGAGAGGGCAGCTCCAGTTAGTTAATAAGCCATTCCCCGTGATCTCTCTCTCTTGTTTTCTGGTTTTTGTGTGAAAGTGCTGAGCCATAAAGATACTGTTTGTGTAGCTTTAATGAGCTGTTGATGTGAAACTCTGCCGAGAAAGGAAGCCTTTCACAGCAGGGCCCGGTTTCTATATTTTCATTTTCAGTGACCAAAGCAGCTACGCTTCAGCTGCCTCATGCCTTGTAAGCCGGTGGTAAATTTCAAGAGAGATTCTCATTTTCTCTGGATCTGGAGTCACTGAATTGGACACTTCCCATGATCTTATTGAAACTAAAGTCATTTGGTTGTTGGAGGGAAAAAATGGTTAAAGCTGGCAAATCCTGTTAGGGCATTAAAAAGTGAAGGTGAACCATTAACGTCTTTGAAACTTAATTGCTCATTAAACAGGACTTGCTCACCCCCCTGAGTTTTCACAGCAGCCACAGAGCAGATGTGCACTGTAGCAAAAAAAAAGGGGGGGGAGTGGGAATCTGGCAATACACGCCTTCATTGCTCTTTGCTCTGCAAAGCATCTCCTGCCCAGATTCTAAGAGACAATAAAACGATCAGCTGTTAATTGGAAAGAGGATCAGGAGCGGAAGCTGCTGTGTGAGTTATCATGGGAGCAAGAGAGGGCTGGAAGTCCAGCACTTGGAACAGACCTTGCTATAGCACATCCTTATTTTCAGTACAGGTTGAGTGTCTCTTATCCACAAATCCAAAATTTGAAATGCTCCCAAATCTGAAACTTCTGAAAAGCAGAACCTGGTCTTCTTCCTGTAAGGAACACGAGAGAATTACAGAGGCCTGCTTGGGATTGTGCGCATAGCCCCAAGCAAGCCTCAAGACCCTGAAAAATAACGTTTTAAAAACAATTAAAACCTCCACATAAGACAATATAAAATCTTTTTAAAACATAGACAAGTTAAGTAGATGAATAAGTCATCTCATGTACTAGGATTCTGGGAGACCAGGGTTTGAATCTCCACTTGGCCATGGAAACCCATTGGGTGACCTTGGACGAGTCACACTCTCTCAGCCTCAGAGGCAGGCAATGGCAAAGCCCTCTTTGAACAAATATTGCCAAGAAAACTCTTTGATAAGGAGACCTTTGGCTGCTTTGACGCTTGGGTAGAAGGAGGAATATAAATAAAGTAACACCAACAACAACCATGCGAGGAGGTTCTTTTGGCTGCGAGGGTGTGCATCGCACATACTAAGAGCTCATCTGCCCCTCTTGTTTTTGTCTATGTCTCCCACCCAGGCCTTCCCTGTTGCCGTTCTTCCATGTCTCAATGGACTCCTCGGTGTAATATAGTCTCTCCCCCAGAAGCGGATATGAAGAGTGACGTTTCTTCTGGTGCACCGAAGAGGCAGGAGAGCCTGAAGGGGATCCTCTTGAATCCTCCTCCGCCCCCGAAAGAGGCAGGCAAAAGCTTCCCCGAAGAAGAGGTGGAGATGATTGCCAACAAAGTTGGGGATGAATTCTCTCACCTCTGCAGCGACTCTCAGAAGCAGAAGGAGGTCAACGGGGGCCGCCCCGAGCAAGAGACCATCGTCACGCGGAAGAAGCGCAAGAGCCAGCAGGCTGGCCCCTCCTATGCTCAGAACTGCGGCGGCAAAGAGAACACCCGGATTTTAGGACTCAGGCAGCGCCTCGACACGCAGAGTGAGGACAACGACTCCTCTTTCAGCGAATGCGTCTCGTCACCCTCTTCTAGCTTGCATTTTGGGGACTCGGACACGGTGACCTCTGATGAGGACAAGGAGGCAGCTCCCGTGAGGCACACACGGGCGGTGTTGAATGCCTCGAGCAGAACTCATGGCTCTCGGCCACAGAAGTGGCCCCGGACAGAGACCGAATCCGTATCGGGGCTGTTAATCAAAAGGCCCTGTTTCCACAGCGGTAATTCCCTGAGGAGGCTCCCCTGCAGGAAGCGATTTGTGAAAACCAGCTCCTCACAGCGGACGCAAAACCAAAAGGAGCGGATTTTAATGCAGCGGAAAAAAAGGGAGGTCTTGGCTCGGCGGAAATACGCGTTGCTACCCAGCTCTAGCAGTTCCAGCGAGAATGACCTCAGTAGTGAATCCTCTTCCAGCTCTTCCTCCGAAGGAGAGGAAGATATCTTTGTTTCGACTGGTGAGAACCACCAGAACAGTACAGCTGTTCCCTCAGGTAAAGTGACCTCTTTGAGGGATGATGGAATGGCATCTTGGTGCTTGTACTTCTCTTCTTAGAGCAGAGGGGGACAAAGTGTGCCATCTGAGGGTGTGAGAGGGAGTTTTGCCATGTTTTGGAAATCTTCTGGGCCATTTTACATTCAGGAAGTGATTTCCAGGTCCCTTCCTCTTGTTAAAAAGATTTCTCCTGGCTCCAAAATGGCCAAGGGCAGCCTGAAAAGATGCTAGAAATGCCCCCTTGCCCCCAAAGAGCATTTGGGAACAACAAAAAAAGTTTTTTGGGGTTTTTTTTTTTCCGGTGGGATGTACGGCACTCCTAAAATCCCCTTCCTTTCTGTATAGGTATTTACTGTCAGCCATCTGCTGGTTTATTGAATCAAAACATCAGTCCAGCAACACTGAAATGGACTGTGGCTTCCATGGGGCTCAGTTTAGCTACCCTAGAAGATAAATGTATCACTACTTTTTTTAAGTTACATTTTTCTGTAGCACGGATTTTCCT
>CAOLHI010005034.1:0-86533 GCA_948474755.1 Ctenosaura bakeri | reverse complement strand
ATTTGAATTCTTGCCTAATCCACCAACATAGTCTAGGCAGTACTCTACACTGCCTCATTTGTCATACGCTTTTAAGTTTGATGTTTTTATTTCTAATTCATTTTATGTTTCATTTTGCTTGCTTGTAGTCTATTCGCCTAGCGGACTGCAATTCCAAGCAGGCTGCTTGCAGCACACACTGCCAAACAATCAATATAACAGCCATAAACCAAATATGTTGCAGCTCAAGAGAATTAATTCACATGGAGTACCAGGGAGTTTCTTAGTACATTACACAAAGTTTATGGTGTCACATTTAAAGATTAATTTGCAAAGGAGCAGGAGGGAAAGTATCTAGATGTGAAAAATAGTTTGCTTTGCTATGTTTTAGTGTGGTGTAAGTGTGTGTGTACACTTTTCTGTGTGTCAGGAAGAAAATAACCTTAAACAATGAGCTGCTGTGATACAACAGTGGTAGATATGTGCAGATAAATGCTACCTAGCACTGTTCTGGGAGTATAGTTTGCTCACCATCATGCTGATGAGCAAACGCAGATGTAACTGTAGATTATTATTATTTTTTTAGGTCTTGCATAAAGAAGTATTTAGTACCTCTTTCTTCATCCCCCTTGGTGCATACCACATATGAGGGGCTGCCAGGTGTACCTCGATATCCCTGACCACTGATCAGCTCTGAGAATGGACCCTGGTATTGTTCCAGTTGTTTTTGAGCACATGGAGGAAGAAGCAATCTCAAACTGGGGTCAAAATGCTCAGAGCAGCTGGAATGAACTGTGGTGCATCCCTGATGCCAGTCAGTGACTGGAGAGGCATGGATGGATCTCGCAGATCCACAAGGGATGTTACACATTGGGAGGAACAGCCTCTACCACCTTATGCTGTAATAGGAGCTTGACCTTCTTCTTATCCTTTTCTCTTTCTCCTCCCCTTCTCCCTCCTTCTCCCTCTTGTTCATGCTATGAAATGGCTACATCCAATGTTCTTGGTACATGAATTGTCATTGCTGATCAGAGCCTATACAACTTAGCTGGGCATCCCATGTGGGAGCAGATTGGAAGATTCAAACAGAGGAGTTCAGCTATCATCATCATCATCATCATCATCATCATCATCATCATCATCAATATCACCACCACCACCACTATTATCTTTATTTCTACCCTGCTTTTCTCCTCGAGGGGACTCAGAGCAGAAAGCGGTAGGCAGAAACAAAACTAAAACAACCCTTTTCTGTGTAAATAGCATGTTGTAATGTTTCCTCATCCTATACTACTTCAAATTATTGTCTGTCCCTCTGTATCAGGATAGGTCAACTTATGATCCTCCAGATGTTGGTGGGGTTCAACTTCCAGCAGACTTAGCATAGTTAATGATGAGAGATCATTGAAGTTAAAATCCAGTAACATCTGAAATGCATATGTTACCCATCCCTGCCTAATGTAAACTCTTTCAACATAAACAACCAATAGTCCAAAGAGGACCAGTCTCATGAGCATTTTAGCATGTTAGTGAGCATGCAGGTGTGTGTATGTGTATATATATATGAGAGAATGTATGAAAACACACTTGAGAAATTTGCTTTCTTACTGACAAATCCACTAGCCATTCTTGTGAAGCTGAAGCTGTGGTAGACATGTGCATGTTTGTTTATATCAAGAATCAGATCAAGCTTGTCAGATTAGAGATATTATTTTCCTTTGTCTGTGAGTTAGCCTAGGTTTGATTCTCAGCAAAGCACATGTTGAGTGGGAAGAAGAAAGCTATACCTTCATACAGACATTTGGACACCACAAGAATTGTATCAAATTCAGGAATATACTTTTGAGATTTTCTTTATGAAAGAGCCATAGGTTGGTGGCACAGCACATATTTTGAATGACCAACATCTCAGGTTCAATCCTGGGAATCATCAAGCAGGCTGAAAAATGGTCAGCTATTCAGAGTGGGGCAATGCTTTCTGAATCGTTATTGTTTTTGATGACATTGACATTGACAAACCTGACTAGCTCCTTAGTGTTGCACTATAATCCTATATTCTAATTAGTTGGGATTACTTCTCATTTCCAAAGCATCACATGCCTAGATCACTCAGATATAGAATCCTGATGTGATCTAATTCCTTATGTGATCCTCAGGTGCCCAGAACAGATGTCCATTTCAAATGTGTGATTGTGAGGCCACACATTCAATAAGTATCCACTAGGTGGGCAGTTGTACTGCAGTAGTAGGCTCTACCTCTTCCCTGATATACAGCCTGAATATTTAAAAATATATGGGAAGTTGATAAATACAATCTTGTTTTCCCTAATAACTAATTGCTACAATTTCTTTTCCTTCTACGATATCATGCAAAAAAGACTGAAAACTTCAAATCTTTTGTTGAACTTGACGGTAGGTGTGTAAATAGGTGACGAGGTATAGAAAATCATTTCTATGAAATAGTGAACAGGATATCTATTTACCTTCAATGTATTTATCTATATTTGAATGGTCATTTATTCATATGTCTATTTATGCATACAGTTGCTAAAATGCTGGAACGAATATGAGAATAGAGAAGAGAAAAATGCAAAAATAATAAAGAAGCAATGCTTTCCTTTCTCTTCTTTTCTAGGGCAAATCCTCTAATTCTATACCAGGCTCTGGCATGTACTGATAAGAAATGTATAAGATTCTCTGGCTTGGCTGAATCAATAGCGCAGTGAGTCCCATTGAAATTCTGACTTCAGTCAAGTGTCCAGAATGGCTGCTGTTCAGTATCTATTGCTTTAGGCTGCATTGGAGAAAATAAATATTTGCAGAACTATGAGATGAGCTTGGCACACCCCTTGCCTGATTCATCAAACACCTGGGATTCAAAGCCTTGGTCTTTGTGGGATGGGGAGCTTCCTGAGTTGTCTGGTCATGGCCATGTAGATACCTGCCACGTGGCTTCTGCCTATGCTGATACTTCCCCCAGTCTCTGGAAGGTGCAATACTAGTGTGGGAAGTGGGTAAAATGTTCAGCCATATTGTGAACTAGCTGTTCAGTGTTCCTTAAGGACAGCCCAGGACTTCTCTCTCCCCTCTTTTGGACTAGGGGAAAAACCCTCTGCTGCAAGATTTGCTTACATCTTAAGCTATTTCAGGACCACCTAATTGACCCCAAAATGCAACTGAGAATAGCTTTGATCTGTGGGGGTGCTTAGCCCTTACTCACCTGTCCTAAGTTCTTGCTTGTGGCTTGCATACAACACACAATTGGTGTTAAATAACGTTGATTTGAGAAGACAGTAGGATTGGTTGCTATTGATTTTTTTATTTATCCCTGTTTGTAGCTGTAACATGGAATGAATAATAAGCACAAGTAATCAGAGGGTGAACTAGAGCTAGAAAAACTGGACAGAGAGTTTCTGTTGTAATTGTATATGACCAATGTGCTAAAATGAGAAGAAGATTGCAAGCGTGATTTGTACAGAGGAAGGTCACCTTGGAGAGCTTGTGTTCGCACTAAAGTTATTTCCCCCCTCTATACCTGATAATTTAAGGTTTATGAAATTGACATGACAATGGAAATGTGAAAACTGTGTGAAGTAGTGAAGAGTCTATTCCCATAATTGATAAAATATGTAACAATCAAAACTACAACAAATTTCTAAATGTTGATTTAGAAATTATTCCCCTCCCCTGCAAGCCTCCTACTGTTAGTGAGGTTAGAATGATCAAGTGGCTTTTCTCATTCAACATTTTAATTTGCAAACAGTTTATTCCTGCCACAGTTTGTTATGGAAATACGCTGGCTCTATTATACTGTGGTGTCTGTTATGCAGGGAACTCACTTCGCCAATCCAGGTAAACCCAAATGTATTGTTTAAATCCAGATGAATCTTCTGTTCCATCTTTAAAGCATGGATGGCCAAAAAGTTAACAACTTAACAATTTTGTTACACAAAAGAAAACATGCTTATATTACAATAACCAGAGCTTGGAGTGGGGGGATCTTTGGACTACAGTTTCCAGAATCCCCATAGTTGCTGGGAGATTCTGGGAACTGTAGTGCAGAAGATAACTTTACTAAACTCTCCAGTGGCCTTAGAGAGGCTCCACACATCTCTGCCTAGATATGTATGTACACCTATAGATTCTACAAGTGTGGGTGTCCTCCTTTTCTTGACAAATATATCTAGAACATGTCTGGTTCCGTTACTTTTCTAAAAAAAAAAAAGGAACAAAATCAATTCCTTTTATTTTTTCCTAAATGTACTCATATTCACACAGATGTCATAAAGTGTATTCTTTTCTTGAACATATCCTTCCCAATTACTTAAAACATACATTCACAGAACCATATAGTTGTAAAGGACCCCATAAGCCATCAAGTCCATCCCCTCTAGGGAAAGAGATCTTATCATCTCTCCAGGTAATTGGTTCCATTGTTCCTACTACTAAGAAGTGCCTGCTAATGTTCAAGCAAAATCTACCCTCCTGTAACTTCAATCATTAGACCTGGTCCTACCCTCTGAGGCAGCAGAGAACACCCTGCCCCCTCCTCTCTATGACAGTCCTTTAGATATTTAAAAAGTGCAGCTATGTCATCCCTCAGCCTCTTCTTTCACCAGGCTGAACATTCCTGATTCCTTCAGTCTTTCCTCCTATGTTTTGTTCTCTTGTTATCCTTGTTGCCTTTCTCTGAACATGCTCCAGCTTTTCTATATCCTTCCTAAAATGAGGTGCCCAGAATTGAATGCAGTATTCCAGATGTGGCCTGACTAGTACAGAATATAGTGGGACTGGTACTTTTCTTTCCTTGGAAACTATGCTTCTATTAATGCAGGCTAAAATATTATTTTGCTTCTTTGTTGCTAGATCATGTTCAGCCTACCCAAAGTCCTTTTCACATGCACTGCTGCTAAGCCAAATATCCCCTACCCTATACATGTGCCTTTGGTTTTTGTGGTGTAAACTTAGAATTCTAAATTTGTCTCTATTGAATTTCATACTAATTGTTTCAGCCAAATTTTCTAGTATGTCAAGGTCCTTTTGAAATCTGTTCCTATCTTCCAATGTGTTAGTCACATCTCCCAGTTTTATGTCACCAATAAATTTGATAAGGGTTCCCTCTAACCCATTATCATAGAATCATAGAAATGTAGAGTTGGAAGAGACCACAGGGACCATCCAGTCCAACCCCCTGCCATGCAGGAACACCCTCAAAGCACTCCCGACAGATGGCCATCAAGCCTCTGCTTAAAAACGTCCAAGGAAGGAGACTCCACCACACTCCAAGGCAGCAGATTCCACTGCCGGACAGCCCTGACTGTCAGAAAGTTCTTCCTGAGGTTCAGGTGGAATCTCCTTTCCTGCAGCTTGAATCCATTGCTCCTTGTCCTGGTCTCTGGAGCAGCAGAAAACAAGCCCTCTCCTTCCTCTATGTGGCATCCCTTCAAATATTTAAACATGGCTATCATGTCCCCTCTTAACCTTCTCTTCTGTAGACTAAACATACCCAGCTCTCTAAGTCTATCCTCATAGGGCATGGCTTCCAGGCCTCTCACCATTTTGGTCGCCCTCCTCTGCACTTGCTCCAGCTTGTCAATATCCTTCTTGAATTGAGGTGCCCAGAACTGGACACAGTATTCAAGATGGGGTCTAACCAAAGCAGAGTAGAGTGGTACCAGTACCTCTCTTGATCTAGACACCATACTCCTATTGATACAGCCAAGAATCGTATTGGCTTTCTTGGCTGCCACATCACACTGCTGACTCATGTTCAGCTTGTGGTCTATGAAGACTCCTAGATCCCTTTCACACATACTGCTATCCAGCCACGTGTCCCCCATCCTATATTTCTGTATTCCATTTTTTCTACCTAAGTGTAGGACCTTACACTTCTCTCTGTTGAATTTCATTTTGTTTGCCTTGGCCCAGCTCTCCAATCTATCCAAGTCATTTTGAATTTTGATCCTGTCCTCCGGCCTATTAGCAACCCCTCCCAATTTGATATCATCTGCAAATTTGATGAGCATGCCCTCTATTCCTTCATCCAAGTCATTGATAAAAATATTGAACAGTACTGGGCCCAGGACAGAACCCTGTGGCACCCCACTAGTCACTTCTCTCCAGTATGAAAAGCAGCCATTTGTGATCACCCTTTGGGTTCGGTCGGTCAACCAATTACAAATCCAAATAACAGTAGCCCTGTCCAGCCCACATTTTACTAGCTTCATTGCAAGAATGTCATGGGGAACTTTGTCGAAGGCCTTACTGAAATCGAGATATGCTACATCCACAGCATTCCCTTCATCTATCAAGCTAGTAACTCTATCATAAAAAGAGATAAGATTAGTCTGGCATGACTTATTTTTGAGAAATCCATGTTGACTTCTCGTGATTACCGCATTGCTTTCTAAATGATTAGAAACTGACTGCCTAATGATCTGCTCCAGGATCTTTCCGGGTACTGATGTCAGGCTGACTGGGCGATAATTATTTGGGTCCTCTTTTTTCCCCTTCTTGAAGGTGGGGATAACATTTGCTCTCTTCCAGTCTGCTGGAACTTTTCCTGTCCTCCAAGATTTCTCAAAAATTATAGCAAGCGGTTCCGAAATGACCTCTGCCAGCTCTTTTAATATCCTAGGATGCAATTCATCTGGCGCTGGAGACTTGAATTCATCCAGTGTGGCCAGGTATTCCTGTACCATCTCCCTACCTATTATGTGCCTCATTTCCCCTGCTTCCTCCCCTGCTCCCCAACCACCAGGTTGAGTGCTTGTATCCTTCTGGGAAAAAACTGAGGCAAAGAAGGTGTTAAGTAGTTCTGCCTTTTCTCTCCCCCCTGTGAGTAATTCGCCATCTTCTCTGCGCAGCGATCCTACTGTCTCCTTCTTTTTCCTTTTGCTGCGGACATATTTAAAAAGACCCTTTTTAATGTTTTTAATGTCTCTGGCCAGCCTAAGTTCGTTCTGTGCTTTAGCCTTTCTGACTTCCTCCCTACATCTCCTGGCTACTTGCTTAAATTCTTCTTTGGTGGTTTCCCCCTTCTTCCATTTCCTATACATGTTTCTCTTAACACTTAGCTCAGCTGAGAGTTCTTTAGTCAACCATTTTGGTTTCTTCAGATGCCTTCCATTTTTCCTCCTTATTGGCACAGTTTTAGACTGTGCCTTCAGTATCTCCTTTTTAAGGAACTCCCATGCCTCCTGAACTCCTTTCCCTTTTACTGTTCCCGACCACGGAATTCCAGCCAGCAGCTCCCTAAGTTTACAGAAGTCCGCTTTTTTAAAATCTAAGATGAGTGTCTGGCTACCCTTATCTTGTCCTTCCCACTGAATGCCAAATTCCAATAGGGCATGGTCACTCCCCCCTAGAGATCCAACCACTTCTACCTCATTAACAAGGTCATCCCTGTTGGTCAGGATTAGATCTAGAATATTTGATCCCCTTGTGGCCTCTTCCACCTTCTGGACCATGAAGTTGTCTGCAAGACAAGCCAGAAACTTGCTGGACCTTGCTGCCTTGGCAGAGTTTGACTGCCAGCATATATCCGGGTAATTGAAGTCTCCTATTATTACTGTATCTCTCCTCTTTGAATGTGCAGTCATTTGGTTGAGGAAGGCGTCATCCAAGTCCTCAGCCTGGGTTGGAGGTCTGTAGTAAACCCCCACCAGAATATCCCTATTGTTTCTCGCTGCCTTAATTCTTACCCAAATGCTCTCGACCTGGCTTTCTGGGTTTAAGTCCTGGATCTCTTCACAGGTGAAAACATCCTTGACATACAAGGCTACTCCTCCTCCTTTCTTGTTTGGTCTATTTTTACAAAATAGGCTATACCCCTCTATTCCTATATTCCAATCATGAGACTCATCCCACCAGGTTTCAGTGATGCCTATCAAATCGTATTTATTTTGCTGTACTACGAGTTCAAGTTTGTCCTGCTTGTTTCCCATACTCCTTGCATTAGTGTAGAGACACTTAAGTCCCCGGGCCCTTCCTGCAAGTCCTGTACTATTGTTTCTACTCCTCCTGCCATTGGCCGCTTGTACTACTTGTCCGGTATCATTTGGGCCGTTGGTAGCTTCTAATAAGTCCCCTTCCCCCTAGCTGACTCCTCCCCCTGGTTAGTCAGACCGTGTGATCAGGCAGAGCACACGGCCAGGACAATAGCAAGCAAACAATAGCAGGCAAACAACCAGCAAAACAAGCAGAGCCCCACAAGCCTGTAAACACACCTGGTCTAGGATGCCTTCACAGACCCAGCTCTCCTCTGCTCTCTCCTCTGGGAAATGAGCTAGAGGGCCGTTGGTAGCTTCCTAAGTCATTGAGAAAAATATTGAAGAGTGTCGGCTTCAGAACAGAACCCTGCCATACTTGGTGCAAGAGTTCCCTCCAGTCTGGTCCAACCATTGATGATGACTCTCTGAATGGTTTTTCAGGCAGTTATGAATCCATCTGACAATCTTCATATCTAGTTCTCATTTAGTCAGTTTGCTAATCCAAATATTATTGGGGATTTGATCAAATGCTTTACTGAAATCAAGGTAAACATAATCTGAAGCATTCCTATCATCTATTAAACTAGTGATCTGATTTTTTTTAAAAAGATATCAGATTAGTTTGGCAAGATTTGTTCTTGACAAACCCATGCTGGCTCCCACTAATCACTGCATTGTCATCTAGATATTTGCAAACTCACTCCTTTATAATCCATTCTAATATTTGTTGGTATTGAGGACAGGCTGACTGGTCTGTAGTTCCCCAGAAATTTTTTCCACCCATTTTAGAAGAGAGGGACAATGTTTACTCTTCTCCAGTCCTCAGATATCTTATCTGTTCTCCAAGATTTTTCAGAACTCTAGGGTGCAGTTCATTTGGCTCTGCAGAACTGAACCTCATTTAGGTTAACTGGGTGATTCCTGGATCTGGATACCTTGCCAAAGTTCCATGGTGTGTGAAGCCTTGGTGAGGGAGTGCCATGGTGCTGATGCATGGAAGCACACAATTCTGTTTTTGGGAGAATACTGAATCAAAACAGGTGTTGAGCAGGCCTGCCTTTTCATTGTGATCTATTAGGCCATTTCCACACTACACTGTTGTAGTGCTATTATTCCACTTTCAACATCCTGTGGAATCCTGGGGTTTGAAGTTTAGGGAGGGACTTTTAGAATTCTCAGCCAGAGAGCTCTTTGGCCTCAGAAAACTACAAATCCCAGAATTCAACAGGATGCTGAAAGTGGAATAATAGCACTATAACAGTGTAGTGCAAAAGTGGCCTTAATCTTTTACCATCCATACTGAGAAGCAGCCCTATTGTTTCTTTGCTCATGCTCTTGCTTCTAAGGTATCCACCCCCCCGCTTTTTGTTGTTCCCTGCTTGCTTAGCCAGTCTCAATTCTTTCCAAGCTTTAGCTTTCCTCACATTATTCCTGTAAGCTTGGGTTATGCATCTGCACTTTTCCTCGGTATTCATCCTTCTTTCCATTCTTTTCCACCCCCCTTTTCACTTTCTTACGTTTACTGTGCAGCCACATTGGCTTTTTCAAATGTTTCCCATTTTTTCCTTCAATCGGATTTGTGTGTGTGTGTGTGTGTGTGTGTTTGATGCATTTTACAACTCCTTCTTCAAGAACTCCCACCCTTGTTGGTGCATGTCTAGTCATGAGATTCCACCCAGTAATCCCTTCCTGAAATCCAAGATCCATGTTTGACTATATCCTTCTTTACCTTGTCCCACAATTGCAAATTCTAGCCCTAACTACATGTTCACTTCTTCCTAAAGTCCTGACTACTTTGATTCTGGTGATTCTCCTTTTTGGTTAGGATTAAGCCCAGGATTGCTTATTTTATTTATTATTTATTTATTATGTTTGTATGCCACCTTTCTCCTGGAGTGGGATCCAAGGCAGCTTCCAACAATAAACACATTAAAAACAAAACAGTTAAAAACATTAAAAACATATAAAATTATAAAACATAAAACAATATTCAAGTTAATAAAGCTCCTCTGCTCATATAAATGCCTGCTTAAAAATAAATGTTTTGTCTGCTGGTGGAAGGAGAGCAGGGAGGGGGCCAGTCTAGCCTCTACCTTTTGAACTAGGAAATTATCTGCAAGGCACATCATGAATTTGTTGGCAAACCCATGCTTAGCAGAATTAAGCTTCCAGCAGACATCAGGGTAACTGAAGTCTTCCACAACTACATGAAGGTGCTTAAGCAGTGCTGTTATAATGGTTAGTTTATAACAGCACTGCTTAAGCACCTTCATGTAGTTGTGGAAGACTTCAGTTACCCTGATGTCTGCTGGAAGCTTAATTCTGCTAAGCATGGGTTTGCCAACAAATTCATGATGTGCCTTGCATTTTGACAATTTCAGCCCCTGTAGGTTCTCTTACAACTAAATGTATCAGAGTTAAAAGTGTTTGCACACTGGGTAATGGATGGTGAGCTATTAGGGTCAAAAGTATTGTTTCTGTTTAGATACACTGTGTGCTGCAGCTGTCTGGGCATAGTGCCCACTAACTATAAATACAGATAAACATTAATATAACAAAAGAAGCCCAGTGTCTTGGGTAGAAAAGTGACAGCTCATCCAGGCGCAGTGCCTCTGTTTAGCAAGGCCTTAATCATGCTTGATGGCAGCTAGTCAGTTCAGGAGATAGCAGCTTCTAATACTGAGCTCTTTTGACACAAAATAAAGCTTGCCCCTTATGGGCTGATGATACACATATCAGCTATGGCCATAAAACCCACTTCAGGCCAAATAAGAGGCAAACTATTGAGTTTACTCTGCAAACAGACCACACAGGAAAGATTAGTCCATTTCTTTACTTACTTATCCCCCATACAATATTTGTGCATATTTTAAATTGTACACATTGGCCATTTCCGCACGGGGCGAGGGAATCGCCCCATGACACTACTTACCGGACTTCTTGGCTCCCTGGTCCGGTCCACGCCACTCCGGAGCAGTGTGTGCTCATCGATACGGACTGCTCTGGTGTCCCAAATGGCGGCTTCCAGTTTGTTGAGGGTCTTGACCAACTGCTGAAGCTCACCAGCCTAAAGCCCGCCCCTGGCAGATTGCAGGCTCACATTGGGGCGAACCTGAGAATCTGCATAAGGGAGCAGGCTCGCAGTGGCACGCACTGTGCTTTTGAAAGACCTGTTTTTAGCGGTCTTTCAAAAGCACGCTGGATGACCACTTGGGGTCATTCCGGAGCGGGCTGAGGTGTGGATCTACATTAAGTAGGTCTGACCCAGTCCACTCCCAGGTGCAGACCTCCTCCCTGGGGGGCCCTCTGCCTCATTTTAAAAACCCTGTGTGGAAATGGCCATTGTTTGATAGCATTCCTTCATTGACTAAAGCACGTGCATATTTTAAGCAGATAACCAGGTTTTGGCTATATCTGAACCATCATATTTTTCTATATGCACCTTTCAAAAAATACTGCCATAGCTGTCCCTTAATGTTCCCATTCTGGAACAAAAGATGTGTCTTTCCTATATCCTGTCCATTCAAACAAGGTTTGTTCCTTCTTGCTTATTTTCTACCAGATTTGTGAATATTTGGGCTCATATTCTAAATTGCAGGACATTGCTTGAGTGGAGTTCCTCCACTGACTAAAATATATTTGACCAGCATTTATGCAGATTAGAAATACACATTTTTCTGCACAGTTCAAGAGTGTATATTTTGATGCATACAGAGCTGAATCTTAGACCGTTTCCGCACCAGCCTATTAAAACGGTGCAGAGTGACCTCCGACGGAGGTCTTCTGCACCGTGGAGTGGACTGGGGCAGACTGCTTTTTGTAGTTCCACACCTCAGGTCTGCTCTGGAGCAACCGGAACTGGTTGTGCAGTGTGCTTTTTAAAAACCTCATTTAAGAGGTTTTTTAAAAACATGAAGTGCGCAACCCCATGTCGCTCCGTTGCCGTGCTCCAGTGCAGATTTGCAGGCACGCACTCATGTGTGCCTGCATATCTGCCGGAG
Organism: Ctenosaura bakeri; assembly: GCA_948474755.1. Classification (NCBI taxonomy): domain Eukaryota; kingdom Metazoa; phylum Chordata; class Lepidosauria; order Squamata; family Iguanidae; genus Ctenosaura; species Ctenosaura bakeri. Next base: position 74,562 of record CAOLHI010005034.1, on the reverse strand, counting down.
GCAGATTTTAGGCTGGCAAGCTTCTCTGGTTGGAGGAGAACCTCCACCAACCAGAAACCACCATTTTGGACACTGGAGCAGTGCGGAGCAACGAGCTCACACTGCTCCTCGTCAGGACAGACCCAAACGGACCCACCAAAAAGCCGGTGAGTAGCGGCAGGGAGCGTTTCCCTCGCCGTGTGCAGAAAGGGCCTTAGTGTGAGAATTCCAATGCATAAACTGTGTCCACTATTCTGCAGTGCAAGAAAAAAGAGCCCATTGATGCGCCAACTGAAATCAGATTCTTCACATATCCTTAAGCCTGGCCACTGAAAGCCATGATTTTACACTTGCAAAATTTAGTCCTGCTCAGACTAAGAAGTGATAGGGAGAGGCATCTTGTAATTTCTTATCTAAAATACAGCTCAAAATGATATAAGACCATAGTCAGGATTTATACCTTAAATCAGAGGTCAGAGTTTAAAGCTGGGCAGCTACTTCCTAGACAGTGTGTCAGGAAATATAGTTGGGGAGAAGAAGAAAACCAATATGCTTGTGGAGGTGATGCTTCCTTGGTCATGCTGACAGTGCCTTTCATTTCTTTGCTGTATGGATGGTGACACTGAAATATTACTTAAGTTATTTTTATTCATCCCATTTATCTCCAGTTCTATCAGAATGTAGAAACTGTTGCCAAACACAATTACAGTTGACCTTCCATTCACAGATTTGATTATTCACAGGTTATTTTTTTTAAAAAAAAAATCTTTTCCTATTTACCCCTGCCATAGAAAAAAAAAAGTTCTCTCTAGGAATCTCTAGGTCCTCCAGCATGAATCTATAGTCCACTTCTGCTGGACAGAACAATTCTCTAGGCATTGCTTGGTCCTAGAGATTCCTGAAGTGTTCTCAGGCAAGCAAAATAGTTTTTGTTATTTTTATTTGCATTTTTTCTACTTTGGTGGGGATCTTGTACCCCTAACCTCCATGAAAATGAAGAGCTCAGTGTATTTTTATTTAATAATTTCTCCTTTTGCTTTTCCAATGCAATTTAAAAATTGCAATTATATTCTGCCTTTGTATGCAGTCCTCCTCCACTTTTGGCTCTTTCTTCTTCTTCTTCTCCTTGGTTCATTCTTCCTCTTCAGTCATTCCACACAAACCTGCACTGTATAAACCAGACCACTCACAGGGAAATCTCTTCAGTAAGATTAGCCTCCAGGCATTCTTGTAGGGAAGCAATATTGTGCTGGATAGGGGTTACTTCTGCTGTAACCTTTACAGACAACTTCTGGGCTTTTTGCCACCTGCAAAGAACTTTAGATATAAGGTTGTGTTTCATTGAAGATTCAGACACAGAAGGAAGGTATCACTTATGCACCTTTTAATCAGTGCTCAAAGCAGGGTGTAGCTATTGGAAGGGGCAAAAGTTATAGTATTGCAAAGAGTGAGACATTGAAAATTGTTCATTCCTAGAGCTACTGTATTCGTTGTTCTCACTCTCTTGATAACTTTTGCTGGATGCCTAAGTTCTCAACTAAAGTTGTAAGTTTCTAGAGTGCTAGTAATTTGGGGACTGAAGGAAAATTTCATTTTGGAGATAGAATTCTTTTCTGGGTGCCAATGCTTTCATTTTGCCCCCGTATAAGTACACCCTTGGGGTGGTTTTGTGATAAGCTGGCCCAGTTGAAATTTTTCTGTTTTACTCAGCTGTTAAGTAGGCTTCATCTTTTGCATGCGGCCACCCTGAAGCAAAAGGGGAAAGAGATTAAGAAGACTAGAAGCTAGAGATGTTTCCAATACAGTCTGAAAACCAAATGGAAAACACGGCCAATATGTTTTTGCGAAAGAATAGTATACTGATGTTTTACAGATGACAAACAGGACATATGTGGCTGTGCAACATAAGAGTGTGGTCAGAAGAATGCATCCAGGCAACGAGACAGGAAAAGTTATTAATGAGAAAGAACACACAAAACTATTGTTTTAAGTAGAAAAACCTTGGAGTTTAAGTACTCAGTTTAGGAAGCCTTAAAAATCGTGGCGGGGAAGGGAGAGACCCTTAATCAATAAATACAGTACTCAGAGAGAGTGTGTGCATATGTGTGTGTGCACAGCATGATTAACCACAAATACAAATTTACATAGTACGTTATTATAGAATCAAGTTGTTTTTATCAGATCCTGCACACAATTACAGCTTCTCTCACATCCACAGTCATTGCATGAGCTCTGTGTTCATACCTAAACCATCTGTTCATTGCACATTACAGATCAGGTCAAGATCAGGTACTTAACTTAAATTCATTACTTTCTACTGTTTTAAATTTGTTTCTCCTTGTGTTAATATTCCCAAACTATTTTAATTTGAAATGGAAATATTTTAATTTGAAATGGAAGTGTTTCATAAATTTCCATTTCAGAAATCAGTAGTACTACCTGTTTTAAAACACTATTATTTAATTCCACCATATTATTACTCCCTTTAATCAAATCAAATCTATCTTAAACATAGCAACAACTTATAATCAGATTTAATTTTCTCAACATCTTTCTCAGGATAATAATATACTACAACATTTTTTTAAAAAAAAAGAAAGAAAGATACAGTATTGAGCAAGTTCAAAACCCTAGAATACCCTGGGGCTTATTTCTAAGTGGATATGTGTATGATTGTATCAGAAATGTAAATACTGGACTTCAACAATTGACAGATTCTTTCCTGTGGTACTGTGTAGCTCTGCAGTGTGCCCATGCACACACAACACCCAGAGAAGATAAGTACATCAAAAGGAGGAGGACAGGGAGAAGAAAACCAGTAAAAATAAGCCTTAAACTATAAGGTTTATGTAAATCTCAAAAATAAATCTACATGTAGAAGTGAAAGAGAAAAATTGCTTTCAAATCAAGACTGTTTCTCTGTAATATTGATGCTATTTTAGGAAAATAGGAGAAGGAATCTAAAATCTATTCAATGATGGAGATCTGTCTACATATGTATGTGACAGACTTTGAGAGATAGGGCCTTTCTGCACTCCACTGTTACAGTGCTGTTATCCCACTTTTAACATCCTGTGGCATTCTAGGGTTTGTAGTTTACTGAGGACAAAGAGCTCTCTGGCTAAGAATTCTAAATGCCTCTCCTTAAACTGCAAACCCCAGGATTCCATAGAATGCTGAAAGTAGAATAATAGCATTATAACAGTTTAGTGTGGAAAGACCCATAGTTTAGTGCACACTTCTGGGGATATAATTCAAAGAAAATCTCTCTAAGGAAAACCAGTTTTAGTAGGTTGCTGTGTTTATTCTTTTGGTTTCCCCAAACAAGCAATTGGTGTTGCATAGGCTCATTCCAAAGCGTGGGTGGTTGTAGCAACTTTTCCCATTTCCAAAAAGGGACAAGACTGCATCTTTTCCTCTTCTCTCAGAGTGGTTGGCAAATGCAGGCAAAGTATTTAATTGTTGCAACAGCTTTTGAAGCTCTCCACAAAGCCAGCTTTGAAGTTGTCTGCAAAGTTGCCTTGCAGCCAACTATCTCACTTTGCAGCTGCTGTTCAGGGAAAAAAAGAGTTCTGAGAAACAAATAGTCCTCTTAAAAGGAAACTGAGAAAACAGGAGTGCAAAAGGCTAGGCATGGCTTTCTCAGCTGATCCCTTACTGTTGGAAGGTATATAATATCAGTCTTGACAGTTGGCAGTGCTACATAGGGCTGATGGGAACTGCAATCCAACAGCATCTGGAGAATTGCATGTTTATTATTATGATTGTGAAAAATCATTATATATGACCCAAGCCAGAACTTTAGAATATTCAGGCTACCCACAGGCTAAACTGTTCCTGACTTCCACCAAACTGCACAACATGATGACTTCTAGAACTAAAAACCTGAGGAAGAAATCTGAATATTAAATTCTGCAATCACCTAAGCTTGTTTTGCCTCCTGATTGTTATTCATGGGCGTCTTCATTGTGTTACAAATGTGGATGAAACTGAAATCCTGTTTTGACACCTCCGTTTGAGTCTGGATGTATCTTGAAGTCTTTCTCAACTGTTTATTCTGAATTATTTGTTGAGAAAGAGAGAGTGAATGGATGAGTGACTGCAATGAAAAGTACTGCATTTTCTCCCCGTGGCCATTCAAAATGAAACTATGTTGTAGTATCTCTTATTTCTTCAGCTAGTCCAATTTGCTTTGTAATTTTTTAGTGATTGAGCTAGATAGAACCCAAACCAAGTCAATTCCACTTTTAGGATGACACAAGGGTTTCCAAAAGTTTTAATCACTGGAGCTATATAAAGGCCTTTCCACAGGCTGAGAATCACAAAGCACTCCAAACTTTCTTCAGTTTGTCTCCTGTCTCACCACACTTAACACTAGGACTGTACTGCTCTTTCACATCTGTGTTGTATCTGCCTCATATTTCTGAAGGCTCTGAGGTTCTCCTCCTAACAGCTACCGGAGGAGAGAGAACAACCCTGTAGATCACAATGAGCATGATGATATAAGGCGATTCAATCTCCCAAAGAATCTAAGTGATTCCTTCTCATATGCAGCCCCCTGCCTCCTCCTTCAAAGCCTATAGAAGACCATTTCTTTATACTGATGATCACAAGATGCTTTTAGCATCAGAAAAGCATTATCTGTGCTTGAAACAGAAGATCATCTGTTTTACTGCTAGGAATTCATTCCCATAGCCATTAGTTGTTGTTCTTTTTCCTCCCTCAGGGCCATGCACAAGATCAGTTCAACAGCCTGGCACAGACATATTATTTGGGACTGACATTTTTATGTGAGAGCTGCTAGCTGCACTTCTTAATCTCTCACACAACTATCAACAAAATGGCTTTTGACATTCTGCTCTAATTTCACATGATGCCAAATCAGATGTCATTGATGATAGAGGAAACTCACTAGAAGGTGCAATTTTGGCCTCGTTTTATGCGAGATGAGATAGCTGTCTTCCAAGAAAGTCAGCATGTATGCATGTAAATTGCTGTAACTAGAAATTCTATTTACATTTAACATTTAATTTGTGAGGAATGGGCAGAAAATGACTTCTGAGCCATCTCTTCCTTTCTTTTCCTGGACAGTAGACAAAAAGTAGGGCTGAATTACTTGGTACTACAAAGCTGAAACACAGAAGGGAAAATTAAAATTGATACCTGTGTTGTATATAAAATCTGCTTTGTTTAAAAATAGGATAGGTCACTAGAGATGAAACAGCATACCAACATACTCATGAATGGTGACCAACTTGTGGCCTTTGTGCCCTGTCTGGGACAAACAGTACCTTTGGGCTGGATTAAAGAGGACAGTGATCCCACTTTCTGTATTATGCTTCTCCCTGCACTTGTTTCTTCCATTTAAAGATAGCCATCCCATTCTAGCCAATAGCAGCTGATGTCTTGCATATCAGTTAGCAGTAAGTCCACTCTCACTTTTAAGTCTGAATTTTATAGTAATATCTGGAATGCTGAACCTACCCTGGAGTAGGGCTCCGCACCTTCTCTAGTACCTTTGCAGTTCATACTAAACCTTGGCATGGAATCCACCAGCTGTCACAGGATCTGACTCAGGAAAGCAACCAGTATATATACAGATCTGCCGTAGGGTTCCATAGTTTGATCAGATCTTACATGCAAAATGAATCCAGAAACCAGGATGGTGTGTACAGATTCTTTTTAAAAAGAGGGAATGTGGTGGTGGGTATTAATTCTCCATCAACCACACCAGCATGAGTTTGCAATATTTGTATGAGAAAGAAGTTCATTTCATGAATGTCTCTTTATATTTTATTATAGCAAAAAACCGAAGTGTATAATATTTGATATTCTTAGCACATGGAAACACTAAAAACCAGTATAAATGAGCAATGCCTTTGTGCTTCTTTTATTATTGGGAAAGATAGGATGAGTTTTACTCAAGTAGCATAATTTGCTAGCATAATCTCACTGTCCATTAATACCAGATCTGAATGAATAATTCCTTTACTCGTTCAATGAAGCTGAATGGTGGGAGATGAAGGACAGCAAAAAGGAAGTACTTCACATAGTGCCGGGTTAAACTAACTGGCCACCAATCTAGATAGCCTTAAAAGGAGACTAAACAAATTAAGGAAGAATAAGGCTATTAATGATTGCCCCTCATGACAGCTATACATTATCTCCAGTACACCTCTGCATACCTGTTGCTGAGAAACACAAGCAGGATGGTGCCACTACACTCATGCCTTGCTTGTGGATGTCCCATAAGCAACTGGTGGGTCACTGTGTGATCAAAACACTTGGCTGAATCATAGGTACATTTCTTCCAGCATAGTTTTTCTCATATTCTTACTTTCCAACAATTCAGGGATGGTCATACTTCAGTGGTTTGCTGTATTGTGATTTGTGCAACTTTAGCTGCCAGTACTGATGTATTCCTAATTCACTGATGCTGGTTTTCTTCAAACTCACATACTCTTTCTGCATTTTTAAATAGAGCTGACCATACGTTCCAGACCATTAACTCTGGGGTAAGCTGTTTGTGCTCCACATGTCAGAATTTATCTATGCCAAGATGCTGCCAAAAGCTGACAAATCTGCAGTGGAGATGGAGAAAGTGGTGCAATAATGAACATAATTCTAATTTGCTTATGCAAAAAATGTTGTTGTTCTGTGTCTTCACATTGACTCTGGCTTTTGGTGATCTTATCATAGAATTTTCTTGCCAAGTTTTATTAGGAGAAAGTTTGGTCTTGCCCTCCACTAAGACTGAGAGAGGGTGACTTGTCCATAGATGTTACCTTGCCATATACTGCCACTGTTTGACATGATTGGCAATGAACATTATTTAATTGGCATGAAATATAAATCATACATTTATGGCTGAAAAGCCATGCTGGCAAAGAGAACTGGTTGCACATGTGCAAAAATAGGTCAAATGGAACCTCAGGGCATGGACAGGTCATAAGTTCAAGGGATCAATCAGGAAGCTGTGGTGCTGATGAGTTTGCAATGATCCCTTTAACGACTGAACCTTCAAACACAATAGCAAACAGAATTGTCTCTATAGAGCAACTGACGGTCATCAACCTGATCCCTCTTCTCACTGAAATTCCCCTTTGTTTCCTCACCTGCCCATCAGTTCCTCACCTAAATGCTAAGACTATTAACTCATTCTGGACTCCATTGTTTGCTCTGCTGGACGGCCATGACATTTTCCCCTTCAAGGCAGAAAAAGGCTATTTAAATCCTGGCTCCAACAGCTCAGACAACTCATAGTACACTGGACATAGTACACTAGGCATAGGCCATCACTTCTCAGATCCCCATTCTTGTGCTACTCTTGGATCCCTATTCTGAGCCACATTGCTTTGTCTCTTCTCCTCAAGATAGGTAAATATTGTCCACTTCATCCTACCCACTCACTATCCAATTTTTCCATCCTTTCCTCCAGTTAGCCTTGTATGGTTGTGAGATTGCTCGAATCTTGTATGTGTTTGTGATTTCCCCCAATAAAACATTATTTTAATCTCTAACTGATGTCCCTGCATTAGTACTGGTTTATACAGGTGAAAAGATCCCAGAAGTTAGCCCCCTCCTCCACAAGCTTCTCTTTTGAGCTAATAATTCCCCATCTTTCTACAGAGGCATTGGTATTTTGGGTAGACCCCTGAGTCTCCCACCTTTTGGGGAAACATAGTCACCCTGTGGGTTTCTAAGACTGATCAAGGATTCTAGTCCAGCACTCAAACCATTGTCTAGTTTTCAGGCACTAGCCAAGAAGCTACTTAGGGTACAGTTGTATTGAAATATTTTTCTCTTTCTTTCCATAAAACATCACAGAAAAAGTCTTAATTGAACATGTGAGTCTCTTCGATATAGCCTTGAAATCTTAGCCAATGTGTAAATATGGTCTTATGTAACAAAAAGAAATTTTGTTTCTTCTTATAAAGTATAGTCATAATTTTACCTCCCCTCAACTTGGCTTTCATACTTGCATCAGCCATCTCGTACTATTGGTCTGGGAAAATCCTTTGCCATTACTCTTCTGTTTGAGGGTTGATCGGTGGTCAATAATGGTGCATGATTCTGTTTTTAAACATGGAGTTGGACTAGATGGCCTTTGGTAGCAACTGGAAATATTACATCTTTTGGTCTATGAGTTCCAGATGACTCCATCCAACTATTCCCCAAGACCTTTAAGATTTGGGAAATTGTTGTATTGGACTCCAAATGGTGGAATTTGGGAAAGGGGCTTTTTGTTTTTTTCAGACTGGTTTTCAGCTGGTTACACTGACAACTGCAGCTGAAAAAGTAACTATAGCATGCTTTGGCCATTGATGCTATTATGTGAAATAAGATCTGTTTGCATCATCTGTTTACTTCCCAGAACTTTGTTGTGTCCAATATTTTTCTTTAAAAAGAAGAAACTTGGTATCAAGAATTGACTGCTTTCAAGTGCAAGCTTAAGATATAGGATTTCTACCCTTGACATTACTTTTATCAGTCAAGGGCATCTACCAAGCATTCAAGGGAAAATCTTTGAGGGGAAGTGATAAAGCAGGACACAAAGTAGCAATAACTCTCAGAGACAAAATGCATTAAGAAATGATCTGGGACATCATGAAGTAAAAAAGGAAATAGATAAACCCCAGTGCAGCATGCATCTGTAAGTATAATGCTGAAAGTTCTTCATTGCAGATAACATATTCAAAAATTTCAAAAGGCTAACTGATCCTCACCTTATGTTGAGTGAAGGCTCCATTCTCTCTGAGATTTTTCAGCAGATCCTTTAAATCAACCTCAAAATGGCAGGGAGGGTTATGGCTATTTCATGGGCATCTCCCATCTTGGGATGTTAACTATTCAACTCTTTCATCCTTGTATGTGAGGATAAACAATTTCTGAAGTTTCCTCCCCACTGCAAGAGAAAATGAACATTTTTGGCATACTTCGCATGTGATATTTGAACATCTCAAAGTGTTTTGGGAAATTAGTCCACATGGAAATCCATGTGGGCATTTTTGCATGAAAATCATAGAGGCTTTATGCAACCTCCCTGCCACTCTTGCCAGATACCCTTATGGGTTTGTGCAAAATGAATTTTTTTGGATTAAAACTAGGAGTTCTGTACAAAAAGTGGGTTTCCAGAAAGTTCTTTTTTGTGTAAATATTGTGTTTTTTTTAAAATGTTAACAACATAGTTTTCATACAAAACTATTTTAGAAGCACATTTTTGGTGTGAAAAGAATCTGTTTTCACACAAAATCCCACAATTTTTCCACAAAACCTGTGTAGATTTCTGGATTTTTAATGCAAAAAAAATGTATTGTTTCTGTAACGTAGTTTTCATGCAAAATGTCCTTCACAGAAACCTATAATGCTTTTTGTGCAAAATTGCTGCTTTTTGTACAGCCCCCCATTAATTTTGTGCAAAAACATGCTATATATGGAAACAATGGTTTTTGTACAAAATTTTGTACAACATTTTCTGTGCACACAGATATACCCAATTTTCTCAACAAAACTCCATGTCAACATTTATGTGGAATAATTTCCCAAAACACTTTGGGATGTGCAAACACAAAGCAAATTGTGTACAGTCAATAGCAGTTACATTTCTATACCGCTTATCACACCCTATATAGTTTACAATGTTGTAAGCTAATTGCCCCCAACAAAGTGGGTACTCATTTTACCAACCTACAGAAGGATAGAAGGCTGAGTCAACATGGAGCCCTGCAGGATCTAACTCACAACGTTGTGACTGCAGTACCAGCATTTAACCACTGTGCCACCAGTGCTCCTTAGGATAGTTCTTCTGTCTTGATCATTCTCACTGGCTGGGGTTTCCCAAATGCTGGGAAACCAATTTTTTGGGTCAGAAAATGACTAACAGTACATATTCTTTTTATTCCTACTCACAACACCACAACAAATTTCTGATTGCTTCCTTCGCCAATACCAATGCAAGCAAAGAGGGAAGAATGGTCTCCTTTCTATGAATGACAAAAATAACTTATCTCAGGCAAGAGAGGAAGAAAGGGGAAAAAAAGGGAGGGGCTTCCTGAGGTCTGGAAGTGGCTGACATCTTTTTCAGCAGTTTTACTATTGCAAGATAGTCTATTGTAATTGCTGAGTATTCACATTTATGATCATGAATGGCAAAACATCCCCCCAAACCTAACTTTGCAATCTGGCTGCACTCTGACCGAAGTATTTCTGAGGTGCTGGAGACTGGGGCACTGAGAAACAACTCTTGTTTATGGAGTGCTTTGGTACAAACAGTTGTGGCAGTCTTACCAGCTGGGAGTGTGATATGGATGTCATTTCCCAGCACTGTGATCTTCATCACTTTGGAAGCACTTCAATCAGGTTGCAAAGGTAGGTGTTTTTTTGAGGGGGAGGGTATCATTAGGTATAACTATGATGACAGAGGTCCATCATCATAGTTACAGTGAGGATACAGGATCTTGACCATGATATTTTTCTTTCCATGGGATCAAGGGCTAGAGTATAAATTCCTTGATTCCTCAGCCAGAAATGATTACACAGCACCATTTGCCACTCTAAACAAGACTCTGTCCAGTGGGCTTATAATTCAAAACAAACACTGTAAAATCTCCGTTCTGTAAATAAAACTGGAAGGCAACTCAAAGGTTTACTCAACACAAACATATTGGAATGTCAGAACAATTCTTGGTCCAAGAGTACTAGAGAGAACCAGACCTAACAAAATTAATGCAATGGTGAAAGTCATTATGTAATCTGGCAATGGAAATGAGTATTTTCTATGAGATCATCATTACCACTACCATTTCCATATCTTTCCTCTCAAAATTAAAATTTATACAATACAAAATAACATTCTCATTAAAATGACATTAAACTATCCACACTATTTAGAAACAATTTAAAATACAAAAATTGCAAATGATAAAAAACAGATGAATAAACAATACAATTAAGACAGTATTACACTTTTTTAAATGCCTAGATCCCCTAAAGGCAACAGATCCTATCTGATCTTGGATGGCAAACAGGATCAGCCCTGTTTAGTACTTGGATGGGAAACTGCTGTAGGCTATATTTCAGAGGAAGGAACTGGCAAAATCATCTCAGAGTATTGCTTGCCTAAGAAAATCCTATGAAATTCATGGGATCACCATAGGTAAACAGGCAACATGAAGGCACATCTTCACATGCCCACTCTCTAGAAAGCCCTTTATTTAAAAACTCTCAGTTCTCAAAAGCTTGTTAGAATAAAGTTTCTGCTGTCAGTGGAAAGAAAGCAAGGAGAGGGTCATCTAGTTTGTCTAAGGTGGTGGTTCCAGAAGTAGGGGCATACCAAGGATGCCCTGTCTTTTGTCCCCACCAACTAGGCCCGTGAAGTTGATGGGACTGAAAGGACTTCTCTTGAGGATTGTGGTTCTACCACCTTGACAGGAACATCTAATGGTGACATGAGACAGTGCCTTCGCAGGAGGATCATATGAGGAGATTGTCAATTAGTGGTCTGTCAGTTAGACTAGACTTAAGCTGTATAGCACTTTATGGGTAACAGCAAAGCTTTGAATTGTGTCTTGAATCAGACTGTCAGTGGAGCTACTGTACCAAGTGAATTGTACTGTTCCTGTAACCAATCCCAGCTAACAACCTGCCTTTACCAACTGAAATTTACACTCTTCAAAGGCAGACCAGGAACACCTGTGTTTTGTCTGGATTAAGCTTCAGTTTGCTCACCCTTGCTCAGGCCATGAAGATGCCAGACACTGACTGAGAACCACTGAAATATTGTTGAAAGGATAAACAGAGTTGAGTGTCATAAGTATACCAGTAGAAACAAACACCAAACCTCCAGACAACTTGTTCCAGAAATTTAATGTCAGTTGAAAGCATAAGGGACAGAACTGAGCCTTGAGGGACTCCACGGGCCAGCACCCAAGAAATTGAAAAGGAATCTTTTTGCACCACTTTCTAGGCTTATCCCTCCAGGAAGGAATAGAACCACTATAAAACAATACCCTACCCAGTTACCATCCAGAAGGATATGACTGATGGCATGTAAATCTTCCAGGAGGTCAGCTGAAACAACAGGGATACATACCACTGTACAGTACCCTGTGGAGGTAAGGCAATAAATGCCATCTCCATCTTATAACCAGGCCTAAAATCAGACTGAAATGGATCAAGATAAACCAGAACCCTTGATGCTGGGAAGCTACCACACATTCTAATGCCCTGCCCCAAAATGGAATATTCATCATTGGCCAAAAATTATCCATTATGGAGATATTCAGGGAAAGCTTTTTCAACAAAAGTTTATGAATGTCTCCTTCAGGCATGTTGGAACCCCACCTTGTTGTGCTTTCTAAGTGCCAGTGAAGCTTTGCTGTAAAGCAGTGCTCGATTAGAGTTGCCAAGTCAAGACTATTTACCTGTTGTGATATCACAAGAAGGTGGGCCTAGATGATTTGCAAGAAGAAGCCCCTTGTGGAGTAATCAAGTATAATAAAGGCATCAAGCCCAGTTGTACAGAGCATGCAACTGAATACAAAAATGTCAGGTGAAATACACATGCGTGTTTGCACGTGCACACACATTTTTCAAGGCAGTGCTCTCACCTCAAAATTCCTTGACCTCACCCTGAATTCCTCTGCCTCACCTAGATAAAAGGGTCCAAGCTCTGAGATTTGAGAACTGTAAGTTGCATGCAGCTGATAAGGTCTTCAGCAACACAGCTGGTTCCAAAGCAGCCAGTCATACTTTCATATATGTATCCTCCCTATCAGAGATAGAGCAGTCATGTAGTTGGTCCCAATAATATACTAATTTAAGATTATGAAGGGTGAAAGTAAATAATAGCTATTTAATGCATCATTTATCTTTTCCTCATCTATTTTTAAAAAAATCAACCTTAGAATCATAGATTAATAGAGTTGGGAGAGACCACAGGGGCCATCCAGTCCAACCTCCTGCTATGCAACAAGACACATCAAAGTACTCCCAACAGATGGCCATCCAGCCTCTGTTTAAAACCTCCAAAGAAGGAAATTCCACCACACTCTGAAGCAGCATATTCCACTGCAAAACAGCTCTGACCATCAGGAAGTTCTGTCTGAGGTTCAGGTGGAATCTCTTTTCCTGTAGCTTGAATCCATTCTTTCTTGTCCTAGTGTCTGGAGCAGCGGGAAAAAAGCCCATTCCCTCTTCAATATGACATCCTTTCAAATATTTAATACAAATACACATCCCCTACCTAAACTGCAAACCCCAGGATTCCATAGAATGTTGAAAATGGAATAATAGCACTGTAACAATCCAGTGCAGAAATGGCCCTTGTTTATAATTAAATCCCATCTTGCCAAATGCAAAAAAGTCCTATTTCTCACAGACACATTTTATTTTCCTACTGCACAAATGTGTCTAGCTGCACATTAGAATACTGCCTGAAATGATCCCAAGCAACCAAACTGGATGGTGTTTGGAATACAATATGGGTACTGTGGAGCCCTCTGCTTAACCCCATCTCTAAGGTTGAGCAACATACTGGGGGGATATTACTTCAGCAGTGGGGAGCTTTTTTCCCCCACTGAAATACACTGGGCTGTTTAGAATCCTGAAAGATTAGGAATCTAAATTTCAATGGGAGCACAAGGGTCTCAGAGGACTCAGCTGACCTTTCTGATAAGACTAAATGCAGGGACCAACAGCCTTTTGGTGAGTATTTGCACAAAGGGTACAGCAGTCAAACATATCAGTACAACTTCTAGAAAGAACAAACACCCCCATAATTTTAAAATAGCAATTCAAGGTTGCAAATGTTTGACTAGTGCATATTGCAGTCTTTTCTAAAGCAAAAGTTGTCTTGGAGTTGAAAAAAATGACAGAGCATAAGCAGTGCAACATACTTTCAGCAACAATTGAAGGATGTATCAAAGACTTGTGCTTTTCTCTTTAAAAGAAAACAAAAAAAACAAAAAAACAAAAAAAACTGCTGCAGGTACCAGAAAAGTAGTCCCTGGAATGCAATTAAGCTCAATTGCCTTCTAATGTATTCTATATCTTTTACAGCCATTACATTTCCAATGTAACATATTACTTAAAGTAACAATTATCAAGTGATTTGAATTGTTTCCTTGCAAGATGTTACAATGAGAAGAATACTATTTACATATAAACTAACAAGGAATTGTGTTCTGAAATACAAAGGTAGACAAATGAATTTCATTTTATCTGCTTTCCAGATACAATTATGTGAATCAAATGAGCACATACCTGATCTTTAACAATACTTGTGACATCTCAGCTTCCTTAATAAGGGATTACGAATGACAGTCTACACAGTGTCAACACAATGTGGGTGAAATCTAAAATTTAGACTTGTGCTGCCAGAGCTGCAGAATGTACTATTGTATTTCCAAGCACGGCCTGCTTCTTACTTCTAGCAACACTGTTTTCTAGGTTAAATCCAACATTGCATGAACAGGCACTAATTTCTGCAACTTTCCTCGACTCTTCTCTCCCTTTAGCACCCCTCGTATCCCTCCATCTTCTCCACAAAATGTCCCTCATTGGACAGATTTTGAGGATGAATGCAGGACTGGAAGATCAAGCAGACATCTGTCATTCTATGGATGCCATTCCATCTGTGGAAGATGACCAGTAGATATAACCCACTATTATTTAATGGAACAAGTGTTCATATCATTAATTAATCTTAGAGATAATGGCCAGAATCCTTAGTGGCAGTTAAGAATGTGTAACCTAGAGTTATGCACTTGTGACTGTTACGTATTTAAGTCCCTCAATCCCTGCTTACTGAGCAGGAGCCACTGTGATCACTGGGAGTCTGTTTCCTGGTCTATTGGGAAGCAGCTGGTTGATGGTCCCAAACTCCTTTGTGCATGAGGGGGAATTGTGATAAGGATTCTGCTTCTGGCTGTCACACCAGAGATCACTCTCAGGAGGAAATAGAAACAGCAGTCAGCTGCTTCCTGCATGACAGAGGAATGTGTCTCCCATCAATTGCTATGGCTACTTCCCAGTATGTGGGGATTGTGGAGGCTGGGCCAAGATTTACTGCATAGCACCATAACTATGGTGCTTATGCATATTTATCTCTCATATAGGATTCTGACCAATGTGGTTATAGTAGTTTTAATATATATAGATTTCATAGGCTGCCAGAGTTCCACTTGGCCTTTCACTGCTGACCCCAGAATCTGTCTGGCATTTAAAATAAAAATAAAAACACAACCTAAGGCAGTGCTTCTGAATGGCATGGCTGCAGTCAATTGGCAGTTATAGTTTCCATGTATTGCTATGCTGATTTTAATATGCCACACGTTGTTCATTATATTATATGCTTTGAGAATCCACTCAACAGCTTAATTATTAAGCAGGTAAAGAGGCATTTTCTGTGAACTACTGCATAACAATTACATTGGAGATAACTGGTTCTATAATTTATTAATCACAAATGAACACTTTCCATCTTGTGTTCTATTTTATCTGTTCAGGAAGGAACTTTACTAATTCCTTTTCAGGTCCATCTCAATTATATTTCTGTCTCCTCTCCCCTCACCTGAAACCCTCCCCAAAAAGACTCAATCTCCAATATCTACAAATTATCAATGCATTTTTATGCATTAGTACTTGCACACACAGTCCTTTTACTTACAGAATATAATGCATGGTTGTTCATTGTTGGCAAAGAAACTGAAACTTAAAGGGGCCTTTGGTTTACTAATGGTAGTCATTGGTCAGTAGAACAATGGCATGTCATGGCATATTGGACATGATTTGGAGAAATTGACTTGGAGAAAAAAATGCTTCAGAAAGAATATTGATACTGTGAGATAGATGATTAAACCCACTGAATCAACAAGAATAGGTACAGCAGATGGGAGATGGCCTTCTTTGTTTATAATGTTGTTAACTGTGAATGAATTCTCTGGAGACTAGGATGTTGAACAGTGGCTTCAAACTTCAGTAAAACAGATTCTATATAAACATTAGGAAGAACTTCCTGATAGTAAGAGCAGTTTGACAATAGAATGCACTGCCTCAGAGTATGGTGGAGTCTCCTTCTTTGGAGGTTTTTAAACAGAGGATGGATGCACATCAGTTGACATTGCTTTGATTTGACTGCATGGCAGGGGGTTGGACTCGATGACCCTTATGATCTCTTTCATCTCTCTGATTCTAATATCTTAAATGCACCTCTGAGGGTATTAATAATCCAACAAAATAAGACAATCATGAACACACTTCTTTTCTTAGTATCTACTATACCAGAATTTGGTAAAGTACTCAGTATAATACTTTACTGGGGGGGCTAAAGTCCAACATGTAACTTGTCTAAGTTCCATAAACTATTCACATATGGTATAAAGTGAAGCAAAATGAATATTTTAACAGCAGAATGGGACAAATCTGGTCCTCCAGAGCTGCTGGACTACAGCTCCTCATATTCTTCACCACTGATGGAACTTGCAGTTAGGAGGGCTTTAGCAGAAGAAGCATAGGGAAGAAGCACTGAGTCTTTCTCTTCCCAAACCTTGCCCACCCATTTCACCCATCCTCTATATGCATGTGGAACATGCACAAAAGCTGGTTCTTCTATGACTGACCTCATACAACGGCAGAGCTCACTCTGTGTGCAGAAATCAATCCCTGGGTATTTCTAGATATACAAGTTCTTTAAAATTAGTAGAATAACAGACTGTAATGCTTCTGGGAATTTATGTATGTGTAAACATTGTAGTTATGGTGCTACACAGTGAATCCCATCCTGAACCCCACAGTCCTCACTTACTGGGAAGTGGCCACTGTGATTGACAGGGATATATTTCCCTGCAAATCTGGGAGCAGCTGACTGACATTCCCATCCCATTCCCATGAGAGATACCAAGAGCAACAGACAGAAGCAAGACAATAGTATCAATTCCCCCTTGTGCTGGAGATTGCTTATTTGAATGTGGGTGGGACCATCAACCAGCTGCTTCCTGATCAACAGAGGAACAGACCGTCTTCAGTAGCAGTGGCTGCTGCCTGGTACATGGGGATTGAGGGACTTTCACAGTCCCTATGTATCCCTTAAACTTCGGAATCCATAGAGATCACAAGTATGAAACAGTAAAAAAAAATAAAAAAAAATGGTCCCAACGATATTCTGCCCATTGTTAATATGGTTGGAACTTTGTGGCCATAAAAGAGATGAGAAGAACACTTGAAAAATAGTCAAACACATGTTTCCTGAGTGTTAAAAAAATCCTGGTGAGAAGAATAATGGACTGACAAAAATCTTTCCTGTTTGAGACTTATTTTGTGCAAAAATTGCAAATGGTTGGTTTGCACTGGAAACACATTTTTCTGCAAATCAGATCAAATAAAACAAAATAAAGATTTAAAAAATCTGCTCAGAAATATTGACTGAGATCCTAGGACAGCACTCTTATGCATCATCCTGTCACAACCCCGGAAGCACCTCTGCTGGGATGGGATCGTGTCCCCAGCGTTCCTCTCTGCATGTGACCAGCTGCCTGTGGAAGGGAGCATGAGGGACACATCCCTTCCTTCTGCACTTCAGCCAGCCTTCTTCCCATGCTGGAGTGGGAAAAGAATAACCCAATCATACTTCTGGTCCTTCTGCATGGCCAGCTGCAATGGAAAGCTTGCATGATTGGAGGTCATTGACAGAGTTTCTCCATCAGTGATATACCCCATGATTGTGTTGGCTGGTGATGCAAGAAGAGTGGGACTGTGAAGATGTCATGTGGATGCGTTATTGTGGTCCCGCTCCTCTCATGTCCCCATGCCAGGAGGATGCTGTCCTGTGGAAAGGGCCAAAATTACAACTGACAATGCCCCCTTGAATCTACTTGTGCAGGCTAGTGGTGAGCCGACCAAAGTGTTTTTGAGGCACTGGAGATTGGGGCACTGGGAAATGATATCTACCGTGTGCTGTCCATCACAGGATGCTTTGAGAACAGGCAGCTAATGAGACACTTTAGATACACAATACAACTGCTTGTTCTAAGGGTGGGACTGGAAATGTGCTGCAGGCATCTTTTTTTCCTTGAAGGAAGCAACAACTAATTCAAGCAAGTATCTTCTCATTGAGAAAGACTGAAGAAGTCTTTGAAAAGTGCTAGTATTTGAAGACTATTTGTAATTTAAGATTTATTCTGTACAAAAGAAATTTCACATGTTGTTTCGTACGGGAAACAAAAGCTGCATATTCTTGGAAAAACAGAATGCTCCCCTCAAAATTCTCTTTTCTGTGCAGATTGTTAGCCATGAGGCATTGTAAGTTTATTGGTCAAATAAGGCTTTGTTTGCCAGCTAATTAAAATTGATGAGCCCAGTTTCCCCTCGCAACTTGGTACCATCCAGATGTTTTGTTTGAAAGTTCCCATCATCCCTGATTATTGCCAATACTTGATGGATACCGCAGTCTAAAATATCTATAGTCTGCCACCTTGAGGAAGGCTGGATTAGTTGGTCACAATGTATAAGAAAATTGAAGGGAATGGTAGTAATAAAGATCAACTATCAGCAGCAACATATTATGGAATCCTGCAATTTGCAGTTTAGGGAAGGATACTTAACAATCTCATCTTAGAGCTCTAGTGCCTCACTAAAGTACATGCCCCATGATTCCACAGATGGAACCATGGCAGATAAAATAATGTAATGGTGTTAAAATTATGCAATATGAAAGGACCCTCAGCTAGTAGAAAGAGAAGACAATTTGTATCTCATCCACATCTTCTTAATAAGCTACTCTTACATTTCAGTACACTGTCTTATTCAGTGGCTTATCTATCTGCTTGCCTGTAATGACTGAATTAGCTAAAGGTGAGGAAATCTGTTTTGCTGAGGAGTGTGAACAAGGAAATTAAATTTCATATGAGAGACAAATGCAGGCTTTCAGATTTGGATTCAATAGAACATATGTTCAGGCAAATCCAAAAGTTCCAGGCCAACTTGGGCTAAAGTTTGGAGTGCAAATTTAAGGGTTTGTTTTTGAAGGTAGGTTCTGTTTAGATTTTTGCTTTAACCATGTTGAAATCTTGCACACAGGCAATTCATGTGTTAGCTTGCCCATAAAAGTTATATATTTCAAGAGAACAGATGTTTCCCTGTGATAGCTCATCTTACAGATTCAGTTCATCAATTCATCTACACTCAAAATTACCATAGCTATTTCAGTTTTACTCACACACAATTTACAGAGAGAATCATGTTCTTATAGCAGGCCTACACCCAGTTCTCCAAAGAAAAATAATATACATCCAAATTCTGTATCCTGCGTCTACATCTTCCTACAAAAAAATGAAACTCAGTGACTCATGTAGAACAGAAAAGGGCCAAACATTGTAATCCAGTGACCACTAGCCTACATCACTGTTGGAGAGGATTGAGTAAATTAACAGTGGATGCAGCCGTTAGTGCTTATCAGCCACAAGCCAGCATTTTCAAAGGCAGTATACTTCTTAATAAATACCAGTTGTGGAGCAAGAGTAGGGGAAGACTACTAGGTTCACATTCAGTTGAGTGTAAGTTTCAGAAACGTCTGAGTCTGCATTGCAGGAAGCATTTTCTGGATCTTCGGACTGATCAGGTCTTTTCTTCTGTCCTTATAGGCTCACTAGGCAGAGGTAGGATGGACTTCAAATGGTCTCCATAGGATTCTAAGGGATAATCTAAGCAAACTGTAAACTATAAAGCAACTTGAATGAAAGCAATCATGCTGTAGATGCTGCTTTCCCATCAACATATGGGGTGAGCCCAAGACACGTTGGTGCCTGAGGAAGAGCTGTAAATGGTGCCCCTCATGAACTACCCCAAAAAGGTGCACAGTCTGCTAAATTATCTCAGACCAAGTGGCAGAAAGGCTCAATTCAGAAAATTCCCATCTCTAGCAGTTAAAACACAGCAACGGCAAGCCAAATAAATAACTCTGTTGCTTCACAGAGCCATGCCTCTGTGGAGGTCAAATGTTCATATATTTGGGGCTACTACATGAATCCCAACACACCAAAAAGTAGAAGATAAATATGAAAAAGAACAGTTAGTCTTATGGGAAATAGCTGCTGCAAATCTCTTAAATTAAACTTATTTTAAAAACTGACCCCCCCCCCACACACAAAGCCTACTACAGAATACAACTCTCCTGAAGGCTATAAAGGGATTACAGCTCAGATTGGGATCCTATGTATATTTTCTTGGGATTAGTGGAACTAATCCACTGAGTGAACTCAGTAGATTTTACTACTGACTAAGCAGCCATAAAATGTCCCTGCCAGGGATTGTGGGTGAAGGGTCGTTGTAGGGTCACGAGCCAGTGTGGTGTGTTTTTAGCATTGGACTACAACTTTGGATGCCATGGTTGCTTGGCCATGAAAACTGGGTGATCTTGGACAAGTCACACTCTCTCAACCTCAGAGGAAGGCAAGCACAAAGCCCCTGTGAACAAATCTTGCCAAGAAAAACCCAAGATAGGTTCACATTAAGTTTGCCATAAGTTGGAAACAACTTGAAGGCACACAACAACATCTGCAACAACAATAAGGTGAAGTTGTATAGGAGTCAAAAGTGTATAAAAAAGTATATAATTTTTTTAAAAAGCAAACTTTGATTTTTGTCCATTTACATAAGGGACATCATTTTATTATGCTGTTGTACATAATGGAGGTTGAGCATCCACAAAGTTTGGTATTCATGGCGGGGGGTGTCTTGGAACCAACCCCTAGTGAATATTGAGGGCTCACTATACTAACTAGTATAAGTAACAATTAAGTCAGCAGTGTTTAGAAAAATTACTAGCATTAATATCTATGCAAGCATGTTAGAATAGTGTAACAGAAGAAATATGGAAATATTGTGTTAGGTACATTAGCAAAAACAAGTTTATATGTTTTCTCTTTTAGGAAGTATGAATTGGGGGAAGAGGAAGAAGAGATATTCTTTTTCTTCTGCTCTGCTTAGATATTCTTTTTTTTTAAAGGCTTGGAACGAGTAGTAGGCTATGCTCTACTTAACAGAAGGGGGAGGTCGATTCTTTTTTGTGTGATTTTCTTTTTAATCCTCCTCCCTCCCTCCCTCCCTCCCCCCTCCCTCCCTCCCTCCCCCTTCCTCCCTCCCTCCCTTCCTTCCTTCCTTTTACCTTTTAACTTTTAATTCATATTTTTTAATGTCTGCTTATATGCCTTTTTTGAATTTCTTTTACATTTA
Source organism: Ctenosaura bakeri (assembly GCA_948474755.1). Lineage (NCBI taxonomy): Eukaryota > Metazoa > Chordata > Lepidosauria > Squamata > Iguanidae > Ctenosaura > Ctenosaura bakeri. The sequence goes on along the minus strand of CAOLHI010005034.1, from coordinate 53,355 downwards.
TATATTGGTGGTGTTTTTAGTGTTTTGCAAAAATATTAATAACAAAAGAAGAATGATGGGTTATTAGGAAATATTGCTCTGCTGTTGAACAGAGTAAATCCACATGCTTTCTTTTGGGGGGACATGGTATAGAAACTAAATTTGAGATTGGCATGGGAATGGTATGGCCCATGAAACACATGTGGTGATAGTAGAGTTTCTGTGTGGTCCTTCGGGGCCCCCATCCAAACACCATAGCTTTTGGAGGGCTGAAAGACACCTCTGGGACTTCAGGGTTTTTTTAAAAAATTATTATTTATTTGTATCCCGCTCCATATGGATCGAGGCGGCGAACAACTTACAAATAGCATGTATTTCTATACATGCCCCCAACAAGCTGGGTACTCATTTTACCAACCTGCGGAAGGATGGAAGGCTGAGTCAACCTTGGAGCCTGGCAGGATCAATCTCACAACCTTGTGGTTTGCAGTACTGGCATTTAACCACTGCGCCACCAGGGCTCCTTAACAACCATATCATCTCACTCCATTCCAAATGTACTAATGGAAAGTGACTTCTGGTTCTGCAAAATGATAGCATATCGTCTTACAATGACTTTGGACTCCCACTGCCAACTACAGCAGCCAGACTCGTCAATGACCAAGCCAAAATACCTGGGGACTACAGGTAGTGGGAGGGTGGGGTAAGGAATTCCAAGGTGGTTTAAGCTCCTTGAGGATTATTTGCAATGTTGGAGGTAAACAAGTCACTGCCATGAATAATCTGCTCTTCACACCTCTTACTCTCTTAGAATGAAGCTCCTTGCATGGTGCTGCGCACACAATTAGTCCAGTATTTATTATTCTGATCTAGAACTTTCAACTGTCTTAGCAACCAAAAGTTGCTCTTTCATTCTGTGTGTGACTAACAAGCATTGGTTTTGGTTTTGCCACCCGTTCTCTGATCACCTCCAGTCCAAGACTCCTGCACGCAGGTTGGAAAGATTAATTCATTGGCACTATTTGACAGCTACTTTGCTTTCCATACACATTGTATTTAGGCATTCAGTTCTCCTCTCTCATACAAAAGCAACACTTTCTACAAGATTCAAATGTCTCAGTATCCAATTTTACTGTATATTCTTCCATTATTTAATTGCAACCTAAGTATTAAGCGTAAGGCACAAAACAGAATGGATAGAATACAAATACGCAAAACAGAAATTTCAGAAATGCCAGGGCAATGCTATTATGTTTCTTAAAACTCACACGCACGCACACACACAAAAGGCATGGCTGAATTAAAAGTGGAGTGTGGTTGCTAAGAAACAAGATGATTTTCTTCTGAAGAATTTTGATAAAAAGACAGGCTTGCTCTTCTTCTTTTGAAACCTTCCCAGTCTAGAGAGCAGCTCTGTTTACCAGTATATTTAACTGAATGCCTTTTGGGAAGTTTCCCAAATAACACAGGTTATTTCTGAAGATTCCCCCCCCCACACTTATTCTATACCATTGCAGTTCTATGGTGTTTAATGGATGCATCTTTCAAAACACTCCAGTTCCTTAGACCAGACATCACAGCATCATCTCAGTGCCTCTCATTGACATGATGCCATGAAACTACTCAATTTCAAAAGCACATGAGGACCTTTCCTCTCCCTTCTTTAATTCTGCTTGTGCAGAATGTCACATGAATGTGAATAAAGTACTTAAGGCTACCAAGCTGTTTGTTTAAAGTTTTGGTTGTGGCCCACAAGAAAAAACTTATTCCTGCAATTTTTAGTGAATTTATGCCAATGAATTGATTGCTCTTATGCTTTTATATGCCGCAGCGTTGCTGATAATACTGAGGTATATTTATATCTGCATGTCAGATACAGCAACATTCGTATTTTACTATTCCAGTAAATTGCCTCTTCATTTTTGGAAATTCAGATAAAACAACAATAAAGTATATGGCCTTCATCATCTTGACATTTTTCATCCCAAAACACAATGATGAATGAATGATTAACCTATTTGTAAAATGGCTATTGATCTGCACTCTTCTTAAATTCATCTGTAAGAGGTAAGGTTAATACCATATTGAATCAAATTACTTACATACAGTGAGTGCATTCACTTTTGCTAGCGTAAGATGGTTCTGTTGTAGATGGAGTACCTTTAGAATGGCAAAGGGTGGTTTATTCTCAAGGCCAAAATGGATGGAAAGGGAGAAACCACTTTTTCACAAGGCCTTGCTTAAACAAAAAAATTGTTAGTTTGATAAGCCATGCAAAGGCAAGAATGCCAAATGAATATGAACTGGCCAAAGATATCCCCCACTTGGTATCATCTCTCACCAATTAATTGTTGGGGATGAGAAAGTGTGTTCTAATAAAGCAGAAAGCAGGATACTAGCTTAGAAAGCACAGCCTAGGCTACATGACCAGAGAGTTCTGTCCTCCAGCACATAGGAGAGGCCAGGGATGTGCCAGTGGAAAAAACTTGGGCAGGGGGGAGATACTATTTCTGCCTCTACTAATCTGTCTAGGGTTGGCACCCCAGACCTTGTGTTTCCAGGCCAAAACCTGAGATATAAGGAGGACCCCTGGTGATGTCATTAAATGTTATGCATTAAGAACCAACCACAGTTGCTTACAGTTTCTCATTCATACACACACACACACACACACACACAGAACATATTTTCTTATTTGAAAGTTAAGGAGAAATCTTAACTAAAGCGACTGATTCCAGATCAGGATGAAATGAGGGGAATGAAATGAAATGATTCCTTCTCACTTACTTAGGTAGATAAGGTGAGGAACACTTAATCAAGCCTACATGAGGTACTAAGGTGTCATGGTTTAATAATATTAAGTTAGAGAGTGGACAAGGAATTGGAAAAGTAATAATAAAGATATTAGAGAATACACTAGATTTGAACAAATGACTAAGGAAAGAGATGGAATGGAGGAAAATGAAATATTGAAGGGTACCACAAGTGAAATATATAAAATATTGTCAATACATGAAGATTAGGATGAATATCTTAGAAAAATGTGGGAGAAATAGCTAGCACAGAAAATAGATATTCAAGAATGGGGAAAGATTTGGAATCAGTGTCATTTAAAAAATTTATCTGTAAGGATAAAAGAGAATTATTATAAATTGGTCTGGAGATGGTACCTAACACCTGTGAAGGTGTACAGAAATTTTGGCAAATTGTGTTTAAAGAGATAAAAGAGATAACAGGATACTTTCATAGTTACAAATATGTCCGAATGTGGCATTATTATCTATATTTGATAAGGTTAATTCTACCCAGGCAGTGAAGGATTTAATTACAAATTTATAAACTGCAGAAAGGTTAATTATATCAAGAAAACGGAAAGTTCAAGAAGATTTTCAAATAAAGGATTGGTATAAAGAAGTGTGGAAAATAGTGATTAATGATAAGTTAACATGTTGAATGAAAGTAAAAAAAGGAATAAGGAAAGGGAATGATTTTGAAGAAATATGGAAGATATCTGTGGGAAAAGTCCTAATAAAAGAGGGAAGTGTCACACCTCCACAAGAAGAATTACAATTTTGGAAAGTAGACTAAGCTGAAAGATAATTGGCTAAGGGTATGGGTTTACACCTAGTGTTAGGGCTTACATTTAAGGTTACATTTAAGGTTACATTTAAAGTTAGGGTTAGTATTAATATGTTTAGTAATAGGATTATAACCAGTAACAGCAATAGGTTAATATAGCAATAGGTTAAATATAGTTGAAAAGGATAGAGTTAATTATTAATAAAGACTATTTTTTTTAAAAAAAGGATAGAGTTAAGAATGTACCAAAAATATATAAGCAATATGATATATATAACATGTGAAATAAGTATATGATGATAAAGGATCTGGAAAGAAATAATAATGTAAGCTATTTTGTTGTAATTTTTCTTTTTTACTTTTATGGTAATCACATGGTGTTATGTTTTGTTCTTTTTCTTTTATAATTAATAAAAATTAATTAAAAATTAATCTAGCCTATTTGCTTCTAGCCAGAAGGTGGATGCAGAGCAGAGGAAAGTGTGAGTCCTGACACCACAACTGAGAGAAGGCAGAAGGAAACTCAGCAAATGCATTAAACCACCTGGAGAGACTTTGCAAGCTGCAGCAAGAAAACAGTTTTGGAAATTGTACCAAGAAAACAGTTTTGGAAATTGTACCAAGCTGCTGTTCTTTTTTTTAGTGCAACAGGACATCTGCACACAGCTGTTTCCCCTTGCCTGGAGCTGAATCCACCAAAACTGGAGAATTTGCACATTTGTCTCCTGCCTGCTAGAGCCAGCGTGGTATAGTGGTCTGAACATTGGACTACGATTCTGGAGGCCAGGCTTCAAACTCCTGTTCAGCCGTGGAAACCCACTGGCTGACCACTGGCAAGTCACATTCTTTCAGCCTCAGAGGAAGGCAAAGCCAAACCCCCTCTAAACGAATTTTGCTGAGAAAATCTCATGATAGGTCTGCCTTAAGGTTGCCATAAATTGGAAATGACTTGAAGGTACATAACAACAACTCCTGCCTGGAGACGACTCATTCAAATTAGAGTCTCAGGGCTAGGCCCTGAGATCTGGCAACACTACATCTGTCTGGTAAAACCAGGCCTGGACCTGCCTCTATTCCCATATTTATCAATACATGCCAGGGTCATGTCTGGAAACCATTATACCAAAAGACAGATGTAGATCCAGCCAACAAAGTAGCTAAATCTTATACCTGAAGGGAAAACAAGGTTTTTTTAATCTCTAAACTGAATTTATCAACAAGTGGTAAGAAAACATAAAGTAGAGAGAATAGTGTGTGATAAGATTACTACACAGAAAGACAGTATTTCTGTTTAGTTCACAAAAACAAGGAAGATAGATGATACAGAACAACAAGCACTATCCTTCTATATATCTGAATGGGTTTTACTGCACTTCATTTGAGGTCGTGGGAACAATTTGGTTTTTTTAATTTTTTTTTTTTTTTTTTCAAAGAGCATAAAATTGTGCCCCACTGAAAAAGTCTCTGTCAATTTGCCTGTTAGACATTTAAATGTGGAAGATCAGCTTTTCTGTTAACATTAAAGACTATACTGTCCTATACCCAGTGTTACTGGGGCAAGCGTATTATGGTCTAATCCAACTGCAAGTCCTATCTAGAGGAAACACATTGAATCAATGGAATTTTAAAAAGTGTTAACTAACCATTCAACAAATGATTCAATGGGTATACTGAGTTCTAGCAATTCAATGGGCCTATCTTTCCATCTTTTAGGCACCAAATTACTTGTATAGATATGAAACTGCTTGCCTCCTCTTGTTTTAAGAGTGCATTGTTTGTATTTTAAATGAGCAGCTTGTTTTACTGATAGAAATAATTCCAGAAAATGAGGGAAAATGGCATTACCTTTGCCTCTTGGCTCTGAGGAATACTACTGGAGTAAAAATAAATTCACAGGCTGAGGTATCCATGGGGAAACAGGCTAGTGCTTCTGCAAAGCATTGAGCTGATAGAATTCAATATATACTTCTGGACTATCATATGTGGGTCATTAAGGGTGTATTTAGCAAGGGTGACACATATTTTTGTTCTGCTTAGTTAGGCTTTGTTATTCTGTCTGCTTCCTAAGATCCATTCCTGGGAGCTCATCAAAGATGGAGACCATCTGTGGAACTGAGCACACTACAAATGAAGAAGATGATCCCAAGAACCAATAGTGTGAGAAGACCAGCAGAGATTTATATAAATCAACCTTACAAACTCTCTTGGACTACTTTTTGGGCCTTAGAATGATTCCTTTGAACTGGGCTTTGGTGCACAGTTTGTTAATGATTCATTTCCGGAGTCGCACTTTCAGTCCAATTTAAATTCATTTTTGCAGGAGCAAGTAATAACAGGTAAAAAGTGTGCCATTCAGAAATTTAGCTGTCTTAAACACATTATTTCAAGCACTATTTGTATTGTTTCTGTTCATTTTTAGTTATGAAACCTCTCTTTGTTATGCCCTTTGAATGTTCACCATTTCTGTCTCACTGAATTTCTAGCCATTGCCTTTTCTTCCTGTGAAACTAATGGAGCAACTGAAAAAAGTAGCTGAGCTGGGCAAGTGACAATCTGCAGATAGATTCTAAACCTGTTTACTTAGAAGTAAACTACGTAGTCCAAGAGACTGAGACCCTTTTCGCACGTTACCTGTTCACGTGGCTAGGCGGGGCGTCTCACGCGAAAAGCCTCAGCAGGAATGCTGCCACTTCCCTGCTGCTTGAGTTCTGCAGCAGTTTTCTAGTCATGCGAGCACGGCACAAACGCCCCGCCCTCTCCTACCGCAGCACAACCTGGGAATTGCAGGCTAGCGCTGAGGCAGGAAGTGTGACCGACCTGGCTCCTGATACACCGCATGCCAGGTAAATGCGTGCGGGCACTGGGAGCATTGCGTGACCGCACACCATTTTTGGCTTTAAGCCGAAAATGAAAAAGTGCATGCACGGTCCGCGTCAGGCCCTGTGTCATGCAGACCACTCCTCCCATTTATGCAATGCTCAAGGGGCCCTCTTGCTTTAGAAACGGCATGCGAAAAGGGCCTAATTTTCTTTCACAGTGATTGCTCCCAAGTTCTAGAAGTCCATACAAAGGGAAGGTGAGCTGCCCCCCTCTTCATGGACTTTCCTCTCTCAGACAAGATATTTTCATTTAGGATTCTGCACAATGGCCTCTCTTGTAGTAAAAAGGAATTTTTAATAGGGCAGGCATTGTATTTTTATTTATTGGTAAGTTTTCAGTGGTTTTTTTTTTTTTTTCATGCTGTTAGTCATTTTATGCATTAACTAATTGCAAAGTGCCTGAAGTCCCACTCATGGAAGAAAGGTTGAATGTAAACTCAATGCATGAATGAATAAATGAATTTGTAGTAAGGACACTTATGCTGCAATTGTATATACCAGGGGGATGGGGCTCTGGGAGTGGGGTTCTAGAGACTGCTCCTGCCCCAATTTACCACACACCAGACCTCCATGACTCACATCTGAACTGTTTTTCCAAATCAGAAGTGACTAAGACGAGAAAGTCACTGAGTATTTTAAAATGTTGTTTGCATGCCCAATGGGTTAGAGAAATCCCTCTGAAATAGCATTCAGTGGGAGAATCATTCCCATTGGAGACTTTTGAGAATATGGATTTGGGGGCTTGATTTTTTTTATCTCTCATGGAGGACTCTGAGCATTGGCGGGGGGAGGGACATAAAATTTCCAGTCCTGGTATATTGATTTATTGGTAAATATATTCTGTTGGACTCAATTAGGCTTCCTTCCAGAGACTTTCTGGGCACTCTTTTCACACAAGGATTCAGACTGATGCTTCATCAGCAACAATGGGGAGAATTAAAGTGGTGCCTCTCAGACTCCACCAGAGGCTGCAATCTTTCCCATAATTCCCTGGGCTTTGTTATACTGGACATATTGTGGGAAGCTGAAATGGTGGCTGGGTGCCATTAAAATATTTACAAAGAATCTAAAACAGACCATGCTGGCCTTTCTGAAGTATGAGACATAGACAGTTGTCCAATGTCAAATCTGGAACCAGAATCCCAGTAAAGAAGCATTGGTTCTTTGTTTCCTGCACTATTTGTTACCCTTTATGTTGGGGGTCCTGGGAGGGGCACCCAAATAACCAAATAAAAACACAAGCTGGCGGAATTTAACTCGAGCACTCTCTTAAGCCAAACGAGAGACAGGGTAACTTTGGCTAGGATCTTTTACCCAATGTCTATGGCTTCAGGTCAGAGAGCAGGCAGGCAAGTTTAAAAGTAACAAAAATACCAGTTTTTATTAAAAGATAAACAACAAATAAAACAACATGCACACTAGCTAACTTGGAAATAGGAATAGAGAGATTCAAGGGAATGGGTAATACGACACCTTTTCTCGTAGTCCTGGAGAGAAGCGGGGATTGAAGAGGAAGAAGCTCAGCATGGCTGGCTGAGGGGAGCTCCTTAGACAAACCGGCAGCAAGGTGGGATGAAAGTCCAAGGTAGTCCAAGCAGTCCGAGGAAGTCCCAAAAGTGGGGACTTTTTATAGGGTGGATCGTGCCTACAGGCTATGCCATGCTTGGTGAGAACAAAGGGATTTTAGAGCAGGACAAAGGAGTTGGAAAAGGTCAAGTTTGCATGATGAGCTTAACGCTTGATGACAATAGTATGGCCAGTACACTGATGGCCCAACATAAAGGAATGGCTCGGCTCCTGGCCGTTCAACTTTGTGTAGATACGCGACGAGCAAAGCCGGTTTGCAGGGAGGTTTTTCCCTAAAGCAACGGAGAGGCTTAAGTTGCCTGCCTGAATGAGATTTTGGAATGTACAACCATTAACGGCCGCACCCTTACGTGCTTGTCCAGTGGATCTCTGCAAACACGTGGAGTGGGGTGGCAGAGAAAGGTCAGGTATAGACTGAATTGTTTGATATCAAAATAATATCTAGTGCTCTCACCAGACATAAGATAACTGGAGTAACATATTGACATTAGTGAGAGGAAGAAAGAAAATGAATGCATTTCAAGCATGACAGTATGGTCCACGATCTTGAAAACAGCTGGTAGAACAATACCAGTTCTATATTACTACCTTCTCTCTTTTCAGTCTTGGCACTTGGTGTTGAGAAGCACCACTAAACTCAGTTCTCTCTTCCTCCAATCCCATTTCCACCATTTTCAGTTTTCTTTAATCTTTCTAGCACAATCCAAACAAAAGTACAGAGATATGAAAGCATCACGGCTTAGGTTTTGTTGCTTTACTCCAGATTGCACCAGTATTCTCTTATGCTGAGAATATTACATCATTCTCAGGTTTTAAGATTTGTTTTTTTCTTGTCATAAGGGAATTTGTATACTTCCCCCAAAATTAAAAAGAAAAGCAAATATTTTTGAACACATTTCCCCAATGACTAAACTGTACAGTTTTAGCCATTCTCATTTTTAAAATGTCTGCATAGTTTTATATTTTAATTTCTCTGAAATATACCACAGCTCTCACAACTATGAGAAGAGGTGTGCTTCATGTTGAAATAAATCCCAGAAGGGGGAAAAATGAATGTTTTAATTGAAATTCCTACAATAAGCGCTTTCATCCTCCCCACTGAGAAGTCTCTAGATCCCATATTGGGAGAAAAATGAATCTTAAAAATCCAATACCTAAATAATCAAAAGGGGGAAAAACAAACTGGAAAAACAAAACTATTTTATAGTCGTCATTTGTTATCCACATCAACCATCATCCTATTTGTGCTACCCTTACTGTGACTTTTAATTTTTTTTTTAGATGTATGCATATTCCTAGTAATGTATGCATTTCCTAGTAAGTGTGTGCAGCATTGCAGTCTTAGAATATAATCCTTACTGGCTAAAATGCCTAAGGGCTAGCATAGCTGAAACTAGACCATCTGAAGTTATGCTGAATCCAAACCCTTCCAAGGCTAGGGGTTGGGTATGGAAATTACTTAGGATTACTGTCACCCTGACTTGGCTTTCTGTCAGCATTGTGGCTGTGTCTCTTGGCTGGAGGAGGTTTGGATTAACTCAGCTTGTTCCCCACTATACTGCTTCTCCAGCCACTTTCATCAGCTATTTTAAGCCAACAGAGTTGTTCTGATAGCAAAATTGTTCTGGAGGCAGATCTCTGAGATCAGAAATTCCCTTCTGCCATTGGAATGGAATTTCTGATAGTAGAAGAGGTACATACCTAATCTTAACCTGCAACATCCTGCACATTTTTTGGTAAGGACTGCATTGACTAAATAGCAGTGATGTATTTTACTCCAAGTCTCAAATCAAGTCTCAAATCTGTACCTTCAAGTGTCAAGTCAAGTCTCAAGTCCTTGCAAGATACTTTCAAATCAAGTCTCAAACGTGGAGGTTGTGGTGGGGTGTATGGGTGTGTGTGTACAAGGGTGTGTAAGGATCTGCAGCTTCTGATAAGGGGAATAGGATCCTTCTTATATCCTCTTCCCCAAGCTGGAGGCTCTTTCAAAAGTGGGGAATAGTATCCTCCTTACTTTCATTACTGAATCTTCAAAAGCTTTAGAAGGAAGGATTCTTTTTCCTCAAGCCTGTTGCCTAACAAATTTGCTATTCTCTCTGAGAAATGCACCCTGCGCTCTGGGGGTGAGTCTTGCCTTCTGCTCTTAGAAAAAGTCTTAGAAGGCTTCTCTTATATGCAGCAGGTACAGATGTCTGAGCAGACCTCAACCCCACCTCAAGACCATTGTTACCAGGCCATACACTCCACACCTTGATATGGCTTAATTAGCCAAATATGATTTAATTGGCAAAATATATTAATTGGCTTTAATATAAAATGTACCCTGATGCAACTGAATGGTCATGCTGGGCAAGAGGAAGACGCTGAATGAACAAGTGCTCTGCAAACTAGATCAGAAATCCCCTCTGGGCATAGCCAGGTCATAGTCAAGAAACCACCAGGGAACTCAAGAGATAATAGGTTTAAACTAGCCTTAATGACTCTGCTTTTGGGACAATAGCAACTGGAAGATCCCCACCAAACCTCTGTTTGTCTTAGCTCCTTTTCCTTTGATTAGCAAACTTCCCTATTATCCTCAAACCCGTCCAAGAGGCACCGAGTTATAAGACAGCCATTTGCCTTTTGTCACCTAACACTAAGACCATTAGCCCATTCCGGACCCCATTGTCCACTCTGTGAACTCTATTGTTTATTTGGCCAAACAGCCATTCATACCCTTGCCCTCCAGGCAGGAATCATGTACAAAACCCCCTAGTTCTGCCCAGCTAGTTCACAGTACACTGACTGCTGGTCGCCACTCTGCTACTCTGATTCCTGATTGTATACTGTCCTCAGCTGTGAACCTAAGCCACATCACTCCTTCTTTGCTGTTCTTTGAGACTGGTAAATACCATCCATGACACCCAGAAATCTCTCTATCGTAAAACTTTCCTCTATTTTCTTTCAGTTAGCCTTTTGTGATTGCATGACTGTTTGAAATATTGTGTGAGTGATCAATTCCCCTAATAAAACACAATTTAGTTTACTTTTGGATCTCTGGCTGGTTCTTCCCTGCACAGACTCTGTACACACTGGTGTCAAAGATCTTGTTAGGTTACCCTCCTCTCACAGGCCTCCAATATTGAGCTAATAATTTGCCACCTTTAAATGGAGGTAATGGCATTGCAGGTGGATCCCTCAGTTCACCCATGTTTTGGGGTAACACCATTGACTAACTTGTTTGTTGTTCTCCTCTAAGAAATGCACCCACACTTTGAGCTTGAGACAGATCATCATGTGATCAATAAGCAAAAAAAGATGGAAGCATTGCTCAAAGTCATAAAGTTTCTAGATGCATGGGTTATGTCATTGAACCAAGGGCAACAAGTCATTCTCTAAAAAATCACAAGTCAAGTCAAGTCCAAGTCAGTTACTGAAGCAACTTGAGTCCAACTTGAGTCCAAGTCAATTGACTCAAGTCTACATCACTGCTAAATAGCTTCATCCCTCTTTCAAACACTTGGCCATGGGCTTCCACACATTTTCATTTTGTATGTGCTACTTAATAAGCTTTTATGCTTTGGTTGAAATAGAATCTGTAAGCTGTGAATGCTATTTCCATAGCAAACACTGTGTTGACAGCTTTAGAAAATTCATACAGTCAAAGTGGACCACTCTAGCCATTGACATGGCAATCTGTTATGATTTCCAATAATGGCAGTTCATGAATGGAAGGAAATGAAATTTTTATTATTATGGATGAAGAGGAACAAAAAAAGTCTGGAGTTCTCTCTGGCCTTGTTGGCATTTAACACTGCAAAATATTAAAGAATTGGTGTTGTGAAACACCAGCCCCTTTTCCTTCAGTGACTGCCAAACCTTGCAATGCCAAGTTTGTTTTCTTGCTTCTGTTCTGTTCACAGAAGGAAGATTTGTGTTTCTGCTCCATTAGTGTATCTACAGAATATTTTGAATCTCTTGCCATAAAAATCATATGACTGCAGAGTGAGTGGGGGGTGTTATACATTTACCAGAGGATTTGCATCTATAAATGATAAACATAGTAATGGTGTATATTTTTGTAAGTGCTGCAATTTATTCTCCAAAAAAAAAAAATCTGTGGTCTTTTAGGGTGTTTTTCAGATGTATGTTTTTCTGTACCGAAGTGTACAGCATGTTGCTTAAACCCAACCCTGCTCCCATATGTGGAGTTTTGGTTGTGATTAATACACATTCTCACTATGAATAGATTATTCAGAACATTTACACCTAAGCTAAAAGCTACTGGTATTTTCAGAAACAGCTATAAAGAAAGCAAACAGTTAAAATGAACCAGTGAGTTTGAAAAGTGCCACCGTGTGGGGACATTCTAATACCTCTGCTCACAGCTAGGAAGAGGGCAACAGTGCAGCAGTCATGGTATGAAAACAAAAGGGTAGGATCACCCATGTGTGGTCTGAAAGGGTAATGTGGCCATAGCTTTGATTGGTTACCAGGGGAGGCTATTCTGCTATCAGTAAGGGCTTTCCAAACTGGCAAATAGTGCCAATTTGGTCTGCTACATTTAATGTCACTTCGGGCTGCTTCTTCTCATTTTCACATCCACACCTCTTTATTAAATGAATGAATGAATGTGGTCTACTCTTCCTTATTAACTATTGTGCCGAATGAGATCATCCTTACCTCACCCCAAAAAGTTGTTTCCCCCTTCTCCTCCTCCTCCTTTTCAAACCCACCCTGCTGGTAGGAACCAAAAGACTTGGGAATGGATGGGGGAAAGTCTGGAATGTCCTGGAATTACCAATGCATTGTCTGGACCTTGGAAACAAAAGCAGTAATTACAGGGAAAATAAATAAATGACTCAATCTATCTCCTGATATATTTGGCCAGCTTTGATGAGCTTTAAAGCAGAGCTCATTTCACTCCAGCTTTGGAACCAAATATTAAACAACCTGTTCAAAATGCTGAACCTCTTTTGGGAATAGATTTTAGTACCTTCGACGGCTTCTTCAAAGGACTGATTTACATCTTGCATCGATTCAGCATCCCAATGATATAAGAGCGACTAACCTCTTAGGATCTGGCGTTGCATAAGGGAGGGATTAAGATCCATCATTGTGTAGTGGTTTGAGCATTTGACTATGGCCATTTCTGCACTAAACTGTTATAGTGATATTATTCCACTTTCAACATACCATGGAATCCTGAGATTTGCAGTTTAGGGATGGGCCAGCCAGCCTCTCCCTAATCTGCAAGCCCCAGGATTCCATAGGATGTTGAAAGTGGAATAATAGCGCTATAACGATCTAGTGTGGAAATGTCCTATGACTTTTGAGATCAGGGTTTGAAACCCTGATCATCCATGGAAACCTACTTCGAGAATTGACATTCTCTTGGCCTCAGAGGAGGCAAAGGTGTGAGAAGTAAAATATATTTTAGTTTCTGCAATATTATTAATAGTATTGGTAACATATTAGCTTATAGCTCATAACACATTTTTAAATATATTTACACACATATACTGTAGTATGTGAGCTTTTGAAATACAAAGAAGTCTAAGAATGTATTTAAGAACTGCCAGCTGAAGGAGGCCTTGGAGCAAAGAGAACCAGACACAGATAAGGATTCAACAGTGGGATGTATGTACTTTTGTCTGAAGGCACCTGCTTATGCAGACTGAAGGTCAGCAAAAGCTGAAAGTGGGTAAGAAAAACAAAAGAAGAATTTGGCATTGTTTAGCAAAAATGGGAGGTTAGAATCTGGTTGATGGGCATTTTGAAATAGCAAATGAGAGTTAAGAAAGCACAAAGTTAAAGCGTGATTATGTGCATGATCATATATGCTGTAAATATGGGGAAGGGAGCATGTAACTTCTTAGGCGATTCTGATAGGGTTGTAACTTTTGGGTCCTGCCCAAGGGGAGGGAAGCTGGCGTAGGGGATAAAATGTGTGTTGTTTTGTGGGAGGGTGTCCTTCTCTCTAGAGAACACCCGTGTCTGCAGAAACGTATTTTTTTAAATAAATGCTTGATGCTTCAGCCGATCCTGTGTTAAATTGTTTCATTAGTGTTATCAGCTATTTCCCACAAAGGGAAACCCCTTTCTGAACAAATCTTGCCAAGAAAACCCTGTGATAGATTTGCCTTAGGGTCACTGTAAGTCAGAAATGGCTTGAAGGCACACAACAACAACAGGGAAAGGATCAAGTTACCAGGGAGCCCTGCTCTGTGATTTTTGCCCTAAAGTACGCCCTGAGAAATGAAGCTACTGGGAAGATTTTGTTCTCTTCACTGTGTCGGTCAGCTGCTTGATCAGTTGCAATCTGGGTGTACAGCAGATTTGCAAGCCTCAGAACGGGTCCTTTGAGGATCATGCTGAGGATCCTGTATCTATATTAAAAATAAAAATAAAAAAGTTACTGTGTGGAAGTAAAAGCAATGCATACATACTGTCCAATTATGTTCATTGCAAAAATCTCTCCCTAGCTCTAAGAGGTTGTAAATTGTGGTCCATAGAAATGTAACCAAGATAACAGGAGCAACCTATGGTCTAAGGGGGAGAAAGGGACCTCACTCTGAAATGGTAGACTTGCTCAGACCATTATTGTCATTGCTGCTGTTATTGTTTCACTTTCACTTGCAGAAGTAAACAATAAAATAAAATAAAATTGAACCTTCTAAAGACTACTTGAAAGTTTCTTCCAAAAAGCATCCTGGGATATCTTTTTCTTTCACCATCCTCCATTTTTCTTATGATTTCTGTTTTGCTGGGCAGAGCTATCCTTATAGATCTGTGTTTCTTTAAAATTGTGGCTGATGAGGCAAACTTATTGATTCTCCTGCTGTCTGTTTTGCTGCTTGTGCATGTTCAGTAAGGGGTTCTGGAGGTAGCTGCTGTTTACCTTGTCTGTTGTTAGCAGGCACAGATAGCTACAGTAAAATTGGCTGGGGCAGAATCTGACCTTTTCCTAGGTCAAACTTTATTGGATTGTTTCTTGCAGACAGTCTACTGCAACTTGACACATAAAAACCCTGTGTTTCTCCAGCCCTCCTTCACCATTTTCTGAATGCTGGTGCTGATAAAGGCTTCCAGTTAGATAGAGGTCAAAGAGAAAAGGTGGAGTAGGCAGGTGTAAAATGACTTTGTAAAAAGGAGGCTTGTCAGAGGTTTTGTTAGCTGAAGTATGTCAGTAAAAAGTACATACTTCAGTACAGATAAAAACACATACAAAGTCATAAGTTTAAAAAAATACTGATGTTAAAATGCAATTAATTTTTCTATATAATTAAAGCCATTTAAAACAAATCCATTCAAAAAGACAAAAGAAAAAAAGTCAGTAGACCCATGAACTATTAAAATTGCAATTAGCTCATAAAAGTCTATCAGAAGAGAAATGCATTCACTTCTTAATGCAAGGATAGCGGTGAGCCTGCCTCTGGAGGGAGCTCCAAAGCCTTGGAGTAGCCAGCAAGAAGGCCCTTTCCTATGCTCTTCTTCTATGAACATGGTAGGACTGATTTATGGGTCACTTCCGAAGATCTTAGCACTTGGGCAGGTTCATGTAGGAAGACACATCCTTAGAGGAAGATACAGATGAGGCACCACCAGTGCAAAATAAGGAAGGAGAGCCAGCATGGTATAGTGGTTCTGGGTGCTGGATTATGACCCTGGAGATCAGGGTTTGATTCATACTTGGCCATGGAAACCCACTGGGCGACCTTGGGTGTGTCACACATGTTCAGCCTCCAGAAAACCCCATGATAGGTTTGCCTTATGGTCGCCATAAATTGGAAACAACTTGGGGGTACACAGCAACAACAAGGCAGGGAAGTTGGCATCAGACTGCTGTTGTTAAAGAACATGGAATGTTTAGTGTGAAGATCTGAAAGGGGTTTGTAAGGATGTTCAGCTGAATGGTGCTACAAGGCTCTCTTGTGAATAGACACCGGAGGTACTTGGCCATGGGTAAGATTTTAATTTTGACGTACTGGAGTTGAGCACAAATTCCTACAAAGAGATATGGCAATCTGTAAAATTCCTATAGGAAGAGGCTTGATCAATGAATTAAGGGACCAGGCATTCCTTGTCATGCAAGGAAGATGTACAGAAGTCCCTTTTTCTAAACAACTAATAAAGAGAAAGGCCCTGTCCCTTATTTCATCTGACAACCCTAGGCTTGATTGAATTTGCAAATATTAAAAATTCTGTCCTTTTTGTTCCAGAATTCTCCACTGATTGTAATCATCACTTGCATGTATGTATGTATATGTACACAGACACACATAAACAGAGAGACAGAAAGAGAGAGCATTTATATCCACAGAAATTGCTGAATTGCTGCTCTTCCTTGTGTCTCTTTTTGTTTAGTTTCAACGAAATTCTGTATTACCATGAGGAAGACTGAAAAAAGCTCAAGGCTGTTCTTCAGCCTCCCCTGGGAAATAATTATTGTTCTAAATGGTATGTAACTTAAAACAAATGACCTATCAGGGAAAAAGAAATTTATTAGAGAGGGGAAAAAAATGACAGCTTACGCCAATGACTGTGACAGAATAAGCAAAATGAAAAGCCTTCCCGCTTCGTATCTGTGCTAATCTGCCATAGTAGCATACGCTACATTGGCATTCATTTATCAGGCTTTCACTTACCTCAGACTGAGGAGAGGAGACATACAGAGTAGCAGACATTTGACAAGTTAAATGGCCAGAGCAGTGCATCTGAATATGAAGCAGCAAAAGAAAAATATTCCCCAACTCTTACCATTTTATAAGACTAATGGAGCAAGAGCAGTCATCCAGCACCTATTTTTATTCCACAGTGTCTCCCTTGACTGCTAGAGAAATGGATACTCTAAAGGCAATTTGAGATCTATTTTCATAACTTTGACTTACATGAGTATTAAATGTATTTTACTCTCACAGAGCATGAACTATTTCCATGTAATTACTGCTTTTTCCTGAAAATTTAGGATAAAAACCTTGTTGCAATCTCACATAAATATGATACTAGCCCAGTTAAAATGATCATATCATCATCTATTTTATGAACATCTAATGGAGGCTGTTAGCAAAATCTCATATCCAGAGAAGAAGAATAAAGAACTTATTTAAAGTTATGGAGACAGAGGAAAGTATGTCAGTGACTTAAATATATTTGCTTTGAAATATAACATAAACCTGTCAAGTAATTTTTGCTCAGTTTTCTGCTTTGTTTGTCCCTGAAGTAATGGATTGGAGATCCTACAATATTCCTTGTGAAGAAAATGAAAAGATGATTTTCCATTCAGGTGAGCACTTTGATGGGAATATGCATAACTGACACAAAAATAATTTTATATTAGCACCAATGATGTTGTACCTACACACAGTAATCCTCCAGATACATGTAGCATTGCATTTTAAATTGATACAAAAGGAACGGTGATTTCTGTTTCCCCGCCCCCCAGAAGATATTGATTAGTTTCTTTTCAAAAATGAAATTGAGAGAAAAAAGAAACAATTAGAGAATTAGGGGGGATTCTTGACTTAAATATTAAGGAATTACAAAACAGTTAAAATGTAACAACTTTTAATTTATTTATATAATGTATACATGAGATAAAAATTGGAAAGGAAGGAAAAGAGAAAAATGTATAGAGATTACCGTGATTAAGAGTAGAAGAAGTCATGAAGGTGTTGTAACTTTAGTACAATATTATAAAGAGAACAATATGAATGAAGAATTAGGGAAGAAACAAATAAAGCAGTTTAATAAGAAACTGATATATATCATACATAGATAAATACCTTAATTTTTCTTTTACTTTATTGGCACATGTTATCTTGATGGATATATGTGTTGTTGATTGTATGATATTAAGATCAGATGCATACTCAATAAAAATTATAGCTGAAAAAAGAAGAAAAATGAAATTGGAGCTGGAATTTGTGATGGGCCTGTCATGGACTCAGGGCCCTTCTCCCACTCAGTACTGACTTCTGCCCTTGAATAGGAGACGGAAACTCCCTGGGTTCCATTAATTAAATGCCACCACTACTCACTGAATTAAAAATTCTTGTCTTAGTAGCACATTGGGATGCCATGAGGAACCCAACAATCTCTAAGCTCAGAGATCCCTTTTCTCCCCCTACCCTCTCAGGGAGAGAGGAATCCTATTGATATGTGTCACCAACAAGCATGTGGAAGTAGAGAGTTGAGCAGAGGTTCTTTAAACGAAAGCATTTGTTCTAAGAACAGGCAATATAAAACAGATATCACTTTGCATGGGAGCTCCTTCACTCAGATCTTGCTTAGAAGTTACAAGTTACAGATAGTTACATCATATCAGCCAGAGGTTTCAAAAGAACAGAAATCCTAATGCGACTATCTAAGAAACATCTTAAGCTACTCACATCATTGGTCAGGTGCTGAGATGGTGTGTAGAGGCAGAGCTAGGAGGTAAGGGCTTGCTAGACCTACCTGCAATTGGTGATATGCCTCCTCTGGTTGATGTCTTTGTTCTCTTTTGTTCTCTTTGCCTCTTTGTCTCCTGAGGGTTTTTAAAACTTCCTGATTGAAGCTTCTCGAAGCTTCTCACCTTTCTCCCACTGACTGGGCAACTATCTCTCATGACCTGTGATGTTTTGTGAAGATGACCCCCAATAAAATATAACCTAACCACAGCAGTTCATTAACACTTTGTTTGCCTGAAGGGAGAACTATCTCCCTTCAGCTGTTACCTGGATAATGGGAACCTCCATTTTTACAGGGCCAACCTGCTTGTTTTGCCTTTTCCTCACATTCCAACTGTGCAGATTTTGTTAATTTCAGTTTTAAAATGAGTTGAGATGGTATTTCTTTCCACTTCTTAAGTGGTGGTGAGCAAATCTAGCACTTTTCTTTTTCCCCAGATTTTGTGAGTTATGATAAATTCTGTTAAAAATGATCTAAAATAAACATTCCATGCACTTGTTACTGGATTTTCTGGGGCTGAGAGTGTGTGATGTGCCCAAGGTCACCTAGTGGGTTTCCATGGCTGAAGGAGAATCAAACCCTGGTCACCTGGATTGTAGTCCAATACTCAAATTGGTACACTCTGCTGGCTCTCCAAGTGTTGTGACCTTGGTAAATTTGGATTTAAAAAATCAAACTGAAACAAAATTCTCATCCACTTCTAAGATGTTGGTAAGAGTTTTTTGGTTTTTTGTTCTTCCATGTGGCAGTTTCTGCTGGTTCTTGCTGGTTTGGCTGGCTTTAAGAGAACTATTCAAGGTCCTAAACCTATTTAGTAATAGGGATCAGAGCCTTGGACAGCTCTTTTAAAACTGGATTAAAACCTGGATTCATTGTCCACTGAAATGGGAACCGCTATCTGCCACAATTCCTATCTTCAAATTTTGTCAATTTTGGTAAATACCAATCAATACAAATCAAAATAAAATTTTTGCCTGTCCCCAAACGGGTGAGTAAATCTGTTCCCACATTCAAATGTTGTTAGTTTTGGTATCTTTTGAAAAAAAAAATGAATACAACAAAATTTTTACCTATTCCTTCCTAAATGAACTGAAGAAAAAGAAATCATATATCAGCCATTGTTCAATCTAGCCTGAAAGTCAAAGGGTATAATCCTGTGTTATATAAGCTCCATTGAATTGAATAAAGACTGGTGGGCTGGACTAGATCTGATAATTTTTTTTATTAAATTAGTTCTTCAAAAAGTTTTGAAGCCCAAAATAGTAATCTACAGAAATGGTTCACCAGAGAAGAGTTGCTATACTTCCTAACTTTGCATTAAAGATTTCAGGAAAAGTTCTACAACTCTCCTATTGTGCATAATTCAGCAGGCTTCAGTGTAACCAGTGACCTTAGTCCTTTGAAAGGACTATAAATCTTGACTTTATTCTGTTTTCATTCCAACCTTAAACGGTGCCAATTTCTAGCAGCGAAGGCAATTTGTGTGCCTTATACATTTTAATACTGCAATACCAAAATAGAATGGTGCCTTATTTCTTTCATTGCACAATAATTTACATTTCAGGCAGATTCTAACTAGTTCTCACATGAGGATGGAATGGCAAGGCTAAAGCAAGCTGCTTCTATTGTACCTGGAAGCAACATTTGGATGTAATTATAGTACAGACAAGACTTGCAACTCAGACAAAATGTCTTTACTGGTGCATGTGATCTAGATTAAAGATTGCTTTAGACTTTAAAAACTTCACAAGTCCCATATAGCTTCTTTAGCTTGTCAGATCATTAGATTCTGTAATGTTATCTTTGAAGACTGTTAGGTATAATTTTAGTGGTACAGTTAATAACAGCTTTCCACTGATATTAATCAACAGAATTATACTTGTTTTCTCATATACGTATTAATTATATCAGTAAAGTTCAAATTCATCCAATTCATTAATTTGAACATTTTGATTTAAGTTGTAATAAATAGTTTTAAGGCATAGAAATTAAACATGCCATTATCTATTACCAAATATCTTTGGTATAATTCATGTCTTAAAATAACAAGGACAAAACTTGATGTAAGAGCAGAAGACCTATGTTCAGAATTTCTATAAAGTATGAGAGAGAACAACTTAAAGTATAGTGTGGGTTGGAGACTGAACTTTGCCATCCACTCATGATTCCACCTGAAGCCACTTATAGTTTTTTTTCCATCAACCTTGCACCCACTCACCCACCCACCAATGCTGTGCTTTAAATCATGCCATGCCTACTCTGCTATTTATTCAACACGGAATATGAACACGGAATATACCAGATGCTGTTGGATTACAACTGTCATCATCCCTGAACATTGACCATGTTGGCAAAGCTGATATGGGTTGGAATTCAAGGACTTCTGAAGGGTCACAGAGCCCCCACTTCTCATATACAGCATTACAGTACTTCAGAAAACCTGCCTTACTACTACTGTGATCTTGTTTGTGGACAAATACACAGTGCATTGCAAGGAGCCTGTTATAACAACAGATGCAATTCTGGTGAACACCATTATCAACAAGAAACAACCCTAAATGATCTACAGATGTTGCAAAATGTCTCACCAATAATTTTGAAAAATACTAATATTTTAGTATTTTCTAATAATAATAGTAATCATGATAGGAATATTATTATATTTTACTATATTTATTTTATTTTATGATTGTTACTAATAATAATACTATTACATGGATGAGGTAAATACCAATGTCTGCTCTGAAAATAAAGCTAGTTTGGAAACTTATGACAATTTCATAAAAGAACCCTCTTTAAATGGAGTTGTTCCATATATCTTGGAAGAAATCCAATTGTTAGTCTCCAGTAGAGCAGAATAAGTGAATCAATGGAACTTACATAAATGTTGACTTGCCAAATTCCTATTGATTACATGGGTAAGCTCTGGTGAGGACTAAGAATTGGATTAAGTTCCTTAAAGTTAAAATGGAGGATAGATGTGCCACCATTTCAATTAAATATGGCACCCCCCTCCCTGAGGATGGCAGCAGTGGACACGGACGTTCTCGGGGCCTATAATATATGACATTTCCTATGCAATTATTGGTTTTACAGAAAGAGGATACCTATCAGATTGCTACTGGAATTCATAGAATCATAGAGCTGGAAGAGACCACAAGAGCATTTAGTCCAACTCCCTGCCATGCAGGAATACACACATTCAAAGCATTCCCAACAGCTGGCCATCCAGCCTCTGTTTAGAAACCTCCAAAGAATGAGACTGTACTGCACTCTGAGGCAGCATATTCTTCCTAATGTTTAGGTAGAATCTCTTTTTCTGACATTTGAAGCCACTGCTCCATCTCCCAGTCTTTGGAACAGCAGAAAACAGGCTTGCTCCATCTTCCATATGACATCCCTTCAAATATTTAAACACAGTCATCATGTCACCTCTTAACCTTCTCTTCTCCAGGCTAAACATACCCAGTGTCTTAAGCCGCTCCTCATCAAGAATGGTTTCCAGGCTTTTTACCATTTTGGTTGCTCTCTTCTAGATATGTTCCAGCTTGTCAAGATCTTTCCTGAATTGTGGTGCCCAGAACTGGACACAGTATTCCAGGTGGGATCTGACCAAAGCAGAATACAGTAGTACTATTACTTGACCTAAACACTATACTCAAACTGATGGGGCTTAGAATTGCATTGGCTTTTTTAGCTGCTGCATCACACTGCTGGCCTCGTGTTCACCTTGTGGTCTTCTAAGACTCCTAGGGCCTTTTCACATGTACTGTGACCAAGCCAGGTGTCATTCATTTTATATCAGTGCATTTTTATTTTTTTCAGCTCAAGTGTGGTACCTTACATTTCTCCCTGTTGAAGTTCATTTTGTTAGTTTTGGCCCAGCTCTCTAATCTGTAAAAGTATTTTGAATTCTGACCCTATCCTGTCCTCCTAATTTGGTGTCATCTTCAAATTGAATAAGAATGCCTTCTATTCCCTCATCCAAATCACTGATAAAGATGTTGAATAGCACTGGGCCCAGAACAGACATCTGTGGCAACTCACTGGTCACTTCTTTCCAGGATGAAAAGGATCCATTGGTGAGTACCTTTTGGGTTTGGTCAATCAATCAATTACAAATTGTTATCTCACTGGTAAACCCTGTCCTGGGGTCTACAATTTTGATATTAAAATATGATTCAATAT
This sequence comes from Ctenosaura bakeri, assembly GCA_948474755.1. Taxonomy (NCBI): domain Eukaryota; kingdom Metazoa; phylum Chordata; class Lepidosauria; order Squamata; family Iguanidae; genus Ctenosaura; species Ctenosaura bakeri. The sequence goes on along the minus strand of CAOLHI010005034.1, from coordinate 30,712 downwards.
GCCTGAGAGGTCACCCGGATGAGCACATAGGCAGCAACGGTCAAACGGTCAGGCCAGTAAAATCCCCAGTCATGTAGCCCCAGGAGACCTCAAGCTGTGCAAACCCACAGTAAACAAAGGCTCCTCAGCCAGTCTTGAGGGGATTAGCGTCTTTTCCCCAAGTTGAGCACCGATAGCAATAAAATCCTCTCAGGCAAGGACCATCTACATAAATTCACACCACAACCCAATGCAACTCAAGATCCTGAAACTTTGGCAACAACTTGTGATCTCATCATGCACAAGGAGTTGTCATCGTGGAGTTTCTTTTCTGTTGCAACACCCATTGTTCTCCCTGGGAAAGGATTAGCCCTCCAGGTACCTTTTCCCCTACAAATAGTCCCAGTTTTTGAAAGTTTCTTTGGATCACTCCCGGTCATCCCAGCAGACTGTTTCTCTGTCCATTGAGTAATCCCCTCAGCCCTCTCTGTGCTGAGCTCCACTTCTTCATCGTTTTCCTGGACTAAGGACTTCAGGAAAAGATGCAGTAGTACCCCAGTCACAATCCTTTCAATATTCCCCCTGTCCAGTTTCCTCTCTTTTGCTTCTTAATAGGTCTTGAGTGAGTGTGTGAGTGATTGCGTTGGTGCATGAGACTTTCATTCAATAAAATCCTTTATTAGACATCTTTGTTTGGTTTTTTGGCTTGGCCTGACTCCCTAAAAACTGGGAAAAAGACCCCTCTAGGTTACCCTGCCTCTTGCATTGCTATTGCTCGTGCTCTGGCTAGTTTCCATTCCCCATCATGTCGAGCACATTAAGGCGTCCCCAAGGGACCCCAGAAATCAGGGTAACAAAACCCACCTAACAGTAGCATTGTCTAGCTTGTTTGCAAGAATATCATGGGGGACCTTGTCAAGGTTTTCCTGAAGTCAAGATATGCTATATCAACAGCATTCATCTACCAAGCTGGTGACTCTTACCAAAAAAAGTTACGAAATTCCTACTGAAGTTAGATCTGGAATTATTTAAAAGGAAAAGAATAATAATAAATTCAAGCTGCAATCCTGTTACTAAGTGCCTAGAAGCTAACCCCGATGCATGCAATGGAACTACTTCTGACTAGACTTGTATAGCATTGTTCTGTATTTCTGGTAAGAAACTGACTATAAAGAGTACAAGACAGTATACTGAGTACCTTAGCCTCTGTTAGAATTTGTGATGTGCAGCCTAGCAATGTCTCTTCCAATATGATAGGCAGCAAATGGATTTCTTTGTTGATTTTCACTTGCATAGTTTTAGGCAGGTTTTTGTCCTTTCCCTGGTTTCTAAAAAAGACCAAGTAACCAGACATTGAGAGCCACTGTGGTGTAGCAGTTTGAGCATTGGACTACAACTCTGGAAACAAGGGTTCAAATTCCCACTTGGCAATGGACACCTTCTGAATGACCTTCGTCATGTCATGCTCTCTCAACCTCAGAGAATGGCAAAAGCAAACCCCCTCTGAACAAATGTTGCCAAGAAAACCTTGTAATAAATTTGCCATAGGGTCATCATAAGTTGGAAATGACTTGAAGGCACACAATAACAGTGCAGTCTGGAAATGGCCTTAGTCTATGGCCATTTCTGCAGTACACTGTTATAGTGCTATTTTTCTACTTTCTACATCCTGTGGAATTCTGGGGTTTGTAGTTTACTGAGGCCAAAGAGCTCTCTCGCTGAGAATTCTGAATGCCCCTCCCTAAACTGGAAACTCCAGGATTCCATAGGATGTTGCAAGTGGAATAATAGCACTATAACAGTGTAGTGCAGAAATGGTCTATCACTCAAGCCACTATACCACTGTGGCGCTGTAGTCTTATTAGAGAGTTCTGAGATTATTGCTTTTAAAACTGAAATGAAAATAGAGTTCCATGCTGTATGCTCAGTTTTCTTTCTAATGGTGTGTGCATGGAGATGGGGGTGGCGAGTTGATGTCATGATGGAAGAAAACTCCCATTACTATTTGCAAAAAATGAATGCTTGATAATTAGAGGCTGCATCTCTGACTTTGTCTTCTTGTCATGGTTTTCAGCCCTCTCTTTGCTAATTGCACCTCTAATTTATCAGCTCATGAGCTGCAGACCAGAATGGAAGTGGCAAGCTAATTGTGGAAGAGAAAGAACATGAAGATTGACAGAGAAATCTTTGAATATGCCATCTTATTTATTACATTTCCTGGAAAGCAATGGGATGTGACAAATATGATAAAGCTGGAGGTAAATGTCTTCCAAGGACTATGACACCAACGTCCTTTTCTCACATTTCATGAAACTTGAAAGGGTAGGTATATTTTGTTGCAAATAATATAAGTATTTAATTATCAGCTTTCTGATAAGTTTAGAGCAATGTGAAAACAAGGAGTGGAATCATTTAAATGAAAAAAAAATGCTGACTGAGAAATCACATGTTTTACATTGTTCAAAAGTATACTCTTAGAGGGGTGGGTTGCCTAGTGCCATTCACATTGTAAGTCACAGCATGCCTGACTATTAGCCATGGTGGCATGAGATTATGGGTTCTGTAGTCATTTGTTCATTCATTCATTATTTCTCATTAATTATTCACTACTGAAGAAATTTCAAAAAAGGCTTACAAAAGAAAGTTTATGAAGAACTATAGCTGATATCACAAAAAGAGACATTGTTTTTCAGTCTTCAAAAAAGATAACAAAACAGACCAGCTATAAACACCTGGCCTAATCAAGTATCATTTAAAATGACATAAAAGGTAAAAAGTGTTAATCCACAGTATTGATATAATTTATATCCTCTTCTCCATGCTGGAATGAATACCACAAATTCACAGCAGGCAACCCTTGCTATTGTCAAAATTCTTAGAGGATAATTGTTCCTTTGCCTGGTATAAGAATAATAACAATGATGGCACCAGGCAAGGTGTATTTTTTTTTTTAAAAAAAATAGAGATTTCCACAAATGGAATCACAGTAAATGAAATAACATTCTGAGCTTCCTGGGAGAGGAGAGAAAGCAGTTAGGGTGTTGGCTGGGACAAGACAAAAAGGACATAGAGGTTCAGTTTGAGCCTTCCAACACAACTTGCTAATTTGTTTCTAGGCCAAATTCAAAGTGTCAGTTTAGACCTATAGAACTTTTCATGGCTTTGCAGGACTCTAGTATTCAAGGACCACCTCAGCATATATGAATCTGCCCTGACCCTGAAATTGGCATCTGAAGCTGCCCTTTCCTTGTAAGGGCTAGGCCCTGCACATCCAGTCCCCAAAGGTCCGGCAAAATACAAAGGTTTCATATTCATATCCTTCCTAAAGCAGAATTTATGCTGAATTGGGACATCTGCCATGGCAGATTAGGATGTTGACCATTGTTGTTTGCCTTCAAGTCATTTGCAACTTATGGTGACCTTGAGGTGAACCTGGGGCTGAGAGTGTATAACGTGGCCAAGGTCACTCAGTGGGCTTATATAGCAGAGCAGGGAATCAAACTCTGGTCTCCAAGGGTGTAGTCCAACATTCAGATTACTACACCCCTCTGGCTCTATGTTGACGATAGCTGACCCCAAACATTTTGCTCCTGAAATGAAGAACAAAATGACATCTCCTGTATTTTATAAACAGAGGTCAACCAAAGTTATGGTTTAGTGTATGAAGACAGACTCTTCCACACCTATAACAGTGAATGAGCATAGGGGAGTGGTGAGGGCAAGGGACATAGTCACACAGTTCTTGCTTAAAGCACTTCACTGCTTTCCTCACCCCCCTCACCTTCTACTGACCAAGATTACTTCATTCTGCCTACTGACAGGACCAGACCTTAGATTGACAACTGAGGGTTTAAGGTAGTGAAGTTCATGCTATTCTTTCAGGGGGAAAAAAAAGATGGATGAACTTTTGTTAAGGTACCAGAGTTCCTAGTACAGTTTAGAGCCTCCAGATCTGCCACAGGCTCCTGAATATGAATGATCATCTTTGACTATATGCTTTTAAAATATGTGAATAAAGCTTAATATTCTATTTTGTGCAACATTTTATATTTTGATCATTCACCAGCTAGTGACTTTTAGCATCTTTCCAATATCAGCTGTGTGGAAAAGAACTGTGAATCTGGAATATCATTTTTGAATGGTCCCTGAAGTGAATAAATATTGCAAGAAGACTTATAAACATGATGTCCAGACTGAGTGCTGTAGCTTTGACACCAAAATATAAGAGAGAGGAGGTGGGACAGAATGAAATACCAGGGTTGGTTTTTTTTTTTTTAAAGCAAGCACCATACTGAGAAAGGTTTGTTTGTATTGTTTCAAAACTGCAATGAAACACTAAAGGGGGAAATCGTGTACCTTTATTGCTAGTGTTGCATAAGAAGCAATTTTCTCATCCACCTGCTGCTGGCAAGAATTTATAGTTGTGCCATGTGCTTGATACTAGAGTGAGACTGCAGTATAGTTCATTCTATTAACTTTTGTCAGACACCACTCTGTCTTAACCTGGAATAGTCACACATATCCTTTGCATTCAGGATTACTGAAGCCATGACCAGTGGTGGCTAGTACCTCCAAAATCAGTGAGGTGGTGATGTATCTCCAAATTTTAGTCATTAGGGCCACATAGGATACCTGACACCCCCATCAGTGCTCCAAGGTCTCTCAACCCCCACTGAAATATTTTTTTAAAAAACATTGTGCAGCTTTGGGGCAATTTTTGGTCACAAACCACACAGAATGTCCCCCAAACAGTTAAATACTTGCCAAAAAACAAACAAACAAACAAATCCCTACCCATCTTTGCCGGCATCTGAGAACACTATACTAGCACAAATAACACAGTTTTCATCCGCAGTCCCTCTCAAAAAGGCAATAGGAAGTGGTGGGGCATCATTTCCTATTGCCATTTTGAGACGGACTGCAGATGAAGACATCAGCATTTGGGCATGCTGTGGGTAGGTGCTGCCCATGAGAGGGTCAGGGGGAAATTGGCCTCTGTTCCTCATGCAGTTGCCCACTCCTACTTTAAAGGAACTATCCAGTGTGCTGAACTGATTTGGAGGGTAAGGTTCAGCAGATTTAAAGTACAGACAGAAACCTGGAGTAGATCCACTATTCCACTGACATAAGAACAACCAGATCTGCCACAGTCTGAGCAAGGCTCAGCAGCACAATCTTCAAACTCCAGAAGAAGTTAGAATAAAGTAAAATATCATATTGAAAGTGTAAGCAGCCAAAGAGAAATGCCAAGAAGTATTCATAATAGCATCAGTCACCATTTCATTGGCACACCAATGTAACACAAAAGAAACATGTGACTGGATGTTTTTAAATTTCTCTGTTTTCTCCAATGTTTAGGACTGCAGATATTTGGATTCTCATCCCCATTTGGCTATGAAACTCATTGGATGACCCTGGGCCATTCTTCATCTCTTTGGCTAACCTGCCTCATAAGGTTGTTGAGAGGGTAAAATAACAGTGAAGGGAACCATGTGTCCTGCCTGAGCTCTTTAGAGGCAAGGCAGATTATAATAGATAAATAAGTCTATGAATAAATACGTAAACGAATAAAGTAAAGTATATGCACTGTTACCACTGGGGTCAACATTTGGAATGGTTCAAAAATACTTTAAAATAATAATAAAAAAATCATTATCACAGTACATGTGCAAGTGTCATAGCACCTAGCATCACCTTAACTCACCTGGGACATGGCACAGTGGCTGCATGTTGCAACAACCTTGCTAAGGCTAAATGAATCTGGAACTCGACGATGCACTTAATTGAATCAAGAGCTGAAGTACTTATTTATATGTTCCTAAGATGCTGAATCTTCTGACTCTTGAATTTTGACCTTCAAACTTCATACCACATACTATTTCATACTGTTTTTTGAAAGGAGAGTAAATACATGAAGCTGTTCTAAACTGTCATTAATTAGTCTTTCTATAGCCTATCTAAACTGCCTGCCTTTGCTTTGACTTCCAGCACCTTGTAATGAGGCTACTTTTTACCATCACTTACCTGATCCTGAATATACCACAGACTGAATCTGGAACCTTGACAAATCTAACTGGATACATCAGTGATTGAATCTGAGACTTTCTAAATGCAAAGCATCCAGTCTACTATTGAACTATGCCCCATTTTCTGCTGGTATGAAAGGCAGGGATTTCTCATATGCTATGGAGGAAATACCCTCAAGATACCAGGTCCCCTCAGATCTTGGAAGCTGAGAAGAGTCAGCCCTGGTTAGTACTTGGGCCATTTCTGCACTAGAGGCCATTAGCATGATATACCGTTACGGCATTGCTGTTCACAAAATGTTATTTTCTGAATCTTTCCACCTTCAGCGGATGACTAGTGGTATTGTCACCAGTGTTCCTTCCACACCACAGCGGCCTTGGCCACTCCCTGTCCCAGCCTTCACCACACCCCACTGCCTCTGATTGATTGGTTTTTTATTTTTTCCTTTGGAAGCTGGAAGCAGTACTAAACATGACAGTTCACTATTGCGTTTTCACAGTATAATGCCTAAAAATGTATTTTAAAAAAATAATAAAAAATTAACTCAAAGGAGAACTTTAAAATAAACATGGAAAGGTAATAGATTTCAGTTACTACACCATATGAGTTACTGAAGGAAGGACAAGCTGGACATATCCAGAGCCCACCCACTGCTGGGTCCAGACCAACAGGAAGCACAAGCAAGCAGTATTAAGGTTCCGCAGTGAGTCAGTCGACAGGATTGAAGTGCTAATGGAGGCGCTTAACATTTTTTTTCTGGAAATAGAATGGTTTGTCAATGCGGGACAGAATAGCAGCTGGATAGCGATGACATTGTGCGGTAGCACAGCTCCTAAACCAGAAACAACCTCCTGCTACTGTGGAATATTTATGTTGTGTGGAAATGGCCTTGGATAGGAGACTGCCAATGAATACCAGGTGCCATAAGATATGTTTCAGAGGAAAGGACTGGCAAAACCACCTCTGAGTATTCCTTGCCTAAGAAACCCTACAAAATTCATGTGGTTGCCATAAATCAACAGGCAACTTGAAGGCACATATGCATACATTGAGGACAGTTGTGTGTCTCACACTCCTTTGCACAAAAGGAACTCTCTGTCTCTCTTTCTGAACTTTCAGCATTCATGACCCTTTTTAATGTAAAAATAAGATATACCTAGCTTACCTTTTGAGGAGACTACAACACACATTTTGAGAGGGGACTTGCAGTACAGGGAGATATATTAAGGAAAATCAGTTGTGGAATTGTGGACTAATCAATCCAACACAAGCTATGATAAAATCAGTGTGACTGACCTCACAGAGATCCTTTGCTAAACAGCAGTTGAGCTATATATTTTAGATTAAGAGAGATGACATGATTTATTATATATTATCACAGCATCACATTCATACTCCTGAGGGAGCAATTATAGCAATGGTTGCTTGTGACATTAATTACCATGGCATAGTTTTAAAAACATATTATGTAGTATTCATAGCTCAAATGAGAAAATATGGATTTGTCAAGAACCTGAATATCTTATTTGGCCTGAGGTGAATGATCATTTCCCCCCATTACATTCAAATCAGCTATCATAACCTTGAGTAATCAAAACTTCAGTTTCAAGCTAAAAGAGCAGACAAAGACATTTTCTACTATTGCATGAGATTTTTCTTCCCTCCCTGGTTTTTGTGTTGCTTTTCTTTATACTCGTTGCTACTCAGACAATTGATTCTTTCAATTGCTAATATACACAGTAAATGTTCAATAATTTAAGCTCAAATGGATTTTGGAGAAAATGGGTAGAATGGGTTATAGCAACTCTGTCCTCCATTACAATTTGAAATCCTTCCATTCTGCCTAAACATGGTTTCTGATAGAGGGCATTTTGGGGGAATAGATTGAAAAATATCTACAAACTACATCAATTTCTCCTTTTCATTTACGTTACTGAAAGTATACTATCAGTTTTTAAATTTATTTATTTCCTTTTCTTTTCTCACCTCATGGACCAAGAGGGGGCATATTAGTCCATCAGGTCACATTTTGTTGCAAAATCCACATGGAACTAGACCATCTAGGCATCTGAAAAGTTTCCCCATCAACCAGCTTCAATATATTCTTTCTCCCTCTCCCTCTGATTTACTTACTGAATTTTAAAACATTCCTTGACCAAGATTCTGCCTCTGGGAAATGTAGCATTCTATCACATAGAACTAGACTTCATATCCTCTCTCCCTCCCTTGAAACTCACTGGAGGACCCAAGGGAGGTCTCAGAAGATAGCTGCATTTTCGTGCATCTCGTATCAGAGCACAGCTGGATGACTGATCCTCAAAACCTAGCTAGATGATCCTCAAAAGCTAGCTGCTTTTCCCCATTCCAGCCACAGTCAGAATGGGGGCTACAGGAAAACAGTTCTAGGGGAAGATCTGGGTGTTTGCAAGGGATGTAGCAAATTCCTCCCTCTGCAATGACCAACAAGGGAAAACAAAGGCATAGGATAGGGAAATACAAATTGGGCTCATGCTTGTATATGTCACAAATAGGATGCCAGTCATTAAGTCTAATGTAAATGGCAATAACCTCCCACCCCCATATTCAGCAATTAATACTACCACAGGGATGGATGGGAGGAAAAATTGTATGGAACTACTTTCAAATCAACACTAACCTTATAATAATGAAATCTATAATCAAAAGGGGCACATTAGCTAGAATCCTTCTGGTAAACTCTTGAGTATGTGGGTGCACATGCACAGATGCATGCACACACATATTTGGTTGCTTATTATTTTACAAAATATTGAGAAACAATGAACCATATCTTTTCATTCCATTTAAGTGATCATTTTCCCATCCTTCGGCAGTTACCAGTTTGGCTGCCACAATACAATGCCTGGAATCCTATTGGTGACATATATGTGCATGACACAGACTTACCTGTGCATATATCTCATTTTGAATGGTGCATAAGGAACTCTTCACATGCAATCTGTTCCCCTTAGCAGCTGCCCAGTCCTAGTGGCTACTATTGTGACCACTTACTGGCTGGGGGAGAGGGATGGTGATATGCAAATTTTCTTCTCTCTATTTATTTTTTAAAAATCTTATATATAAAAAGTGTGGGAACAAAAGGTTGCACCTGGTATAAGAAATTGCCAGAAAATAGATCTGGGAAACAGAAACTTTGTTTCGATATTTAATAAAACCCCGATTACAGCAACAAAGTCCACAACCTCTTGACAAATTTGCCCCATCCGAAGGAGCTCAGTGGGACATTTCTTATACTAGTGCATGAAGGTTGGTTGGTTTGTTTACACCAATGTCTTCACTAGAATCAAAATATGACAGCAAGACTACAGCCAGCAGGAGTTTCTGGGATTTGTAGTCCAAAAAGCAACTTTTCAAAGTTTTATGCTTCATAAGGAAGCCTTGCAGAATCAATGAATAGACCAAAACTATGAGAGATCTTAATCAGATGAGGCTATGTGGACATGAATGGATGAAGCTGTCTTATACAAGAGCTTGGGAAGTTATTTTTTTAGGACTGCAACTCCTTAGAATTCTGGAAGCAATAGTCTAAAAAAGAAACTTTTGCAGGTTCTGCGTATGAACATATATGAAAGATATATAAAGCCAAGGGGTGGGTGAGAATTCTGCTTCTTTAAAAGCAAGTTATCAAAGTCCAAATATTTGTCTGTAGAGACCCAATCTACATGCTGATGTAGACTGAAAAACTTGGATTTCCCCCCTATGGAGTCTATTGTTCTTTGGAAGGATTACCAGTGTATGGTGAATGCAAATGTTACAAAGCAATGGGAATCAGTTCTTTACCTGAACCTATACTTAAGTAGAAAGCTCTCCAAGGGAGGGGGATATGTAAAGGTAATACTGCCAACAGCCACGTAGGTTTCTTTCTAAGGCATCATTAAGTAGAAATCTCAATTGAATTGTTTGCTAGCTCGTCTTGTGTACAACGATATCTCCATTTGGATCCCTAAATTAATTGCAGTCTGAATCTGAGCCTTTTGGTGTTAAATTGCACAGAAAGAGGATGAGCTGCAGTTTGCCAGTGTGTATGTGTTTTTCCTAAGTCAACCACGGAGAATTTTCACACCTCATTAATAAATATAAATGAGAGGTAAAATGAAGCCTTTAGAATGCAGTAGCAATACTTCAGGCTTTTTGATCACTCATTATACACGGGGGCTTTTATGAGACCACATTAGCTTTACTGTCTTATCACAGAGAATAACTCAAAATTGCTCAAAGCTGCTGCAAATGATACAGAGATTATCTGAAGCATAGCAACTCGACTCTTCTGATGTTATTCAAACCTAATCCAATTTCTTTTTCTATTCTCAAAGACCCTTTTATGCACATAATAATTTCCTTATGAGAAGGAGACTGAACTGCTAAGGATTTACTGTGCAATGGAAGGTTGAGTTTAGAACAAAGATACATTTTTTGTGTTATTAATATAATGTGACTTAGAGGTTCTATACCATTTCTGTGGACAGCAGTGGACAAGGCTAGCATCACTGAAGAGGGAAATGCAACATATGTTGCTGGAAGTGTGCTTTTCCTGCATTGTTTTCATAAAAAGCTGGGTAGGAAGGCAAAGAAGGAAGGAATTACTGATTCATAGGGTTTCAAAGAAGATGAAGCAGTAAGGGGTTCCACTGGCAACCGATTACTTTGGTAACCAGATTCAAGGCTTGATTAAGGCAGGGACTCTGGAGTAGTTCCCCAAGGAGCCTCTTTCTGCCTATGCGTGAGTACTTCTGATGGAGAGATGACTGTGTGTGTTGTGATGAATCTTCTGGGCCAAGAGGAGATGGAAGGGGGAGCAGAGCCAGCCCATTTCAAGCCCAGGTAGTAAGCTTGCTCCATCCTGCTTGTCTGAACCCCAGCTGACATGTTGTTGTTATTTGCTATCATATTGACTTACGGGGATCCTATGAGTGAGAGACCCCCTCAAAAGCCCAGGCCATCAACTGCCCTGTTAAGGGCTTGTAAACTCAGGACTGTGGTTTCCTTGACTTGGTCCCTTTCCACATGATGTCACTGTGTCATCTTTGCCACAGGATGGCAGTGGTCAGCAGGTTGCGCTTCGCATGACATCGTCGCTGTCCCGCTGCCATCCTGTTGCAGAGTGTTGTGTTTGCACAGTTTTTGCAAAATGGAAAAAATCCATTTCACATCTGTAATCGCATGGTGCTCCTGTTGCTTCTGGCCATGTGGAAGCTGTGGAAGCGCATTGGCGACGCTCCCTTCTGTAGTGCAGCAATGGGAAAAGCCCAGCTGTGCTGCAGAAGGATGACGTGGTGCCATTGCATTCTCTTCTGCATGGATCAAACGGGTGCAGAGGAGAGTGTTGCTGACATGCTCTCTTCTGGACTTGGGACTGCAGTGAGATGACACGGAAGAGCGTTGTTGTGCAGAAATGGCCTGAATCAATCTACCTGGAGTGTAGTCTCCCTCTTTTCCTATTGCTTCCTACTTTAACAAAAAGTATCATCTTTTCCAATGTGTCATGTTCTCTCATGATAGGTCCAAAGCCTCAGTTTAGTCGTTCTGGCTTGTAGTTCAGATGCAGTGTCAGCATCTCCTTAAGAACAAGGGAATTATAGCTCAAAGGAGGCCTCTGAGAGGGGGTTAACCACAGGACATTTTCACCTGTGTAAAACAGTGCTAACTGTAGGACACCAGTTAAGAGTCAAAAGAATGTTTTTATTGGGGGAATTCACAAACATATGCCAACAATCAAACAATCTCATGTATCACACCAGGCTAGTGAATGTAGAGGAGAGAAAGGTTGGATAGCAAGAGATTTTTGAGGTGAAGTGGGTGATAATTACCATTCCAAACCAGAAGGAGGTCAAAGAAAAGTGGCTCGGACAGAGGATCCAATGGTAGCACAGAGGAACAGAGATCTGAGGAGCAGCACGAAGCCCAAAGTGCTATGAAATGTCTGGCTTGGAACTGGGGTTTTAGTATGCTATTTTCCACCCTGAAGGGGAATGTGCTAATTGCTGTCTGGTAGAGTAAACAAAAGGGGTCTGGAATGGACTAATGGTCTTAATTTCAGATGACAAAACATAGATGGAAGTCATAATAGTTCCGTAATGTCTGAACAGGTGAGACAACAAAGGGGAATTTCTGCAGGAAGAGGTTACAGGATATTGATCATCAGTTGCTTCATCTTTCAGTTTTCTTAGCTATTGTTCTCTAGGTTTTGGGCAGTTGAGAGGGTTATCTTGAACCCATCATCGGGCTCTCCAACTAATCCTCATAACCTGACTGTGCTGAGGTCATCTGTCTTAGCAAGAAGCTTCCAGCCAGAGTCCTTTTCCTCATGGCCTTCAGCTGTTAGTGTACAATTTATATAGATTTTGTGCCAATCAAACAATAGTTTTCTCCAATTAAATGATGTTTCTTGCCAATTAGACTGTACCATGGAGTGGGGATGTATGGCATGGTAACATATTAACTGTGCAAATGCACTCTTTGCCACCAAAAATAAAGAGACAAACAAACAAACAAACAAACAAACAACAACAACGAACTTCCAGGCACTCAGGGTTGAATCCAGGAGCACATCTAACCTATGGACCTTCATCTTCACAGACTGAATCTCCATTCCATGATATGCCTTTCAACTGACTAGAAGCACCTCTACCTTGTCTGTATTAAATTTCATTTTTAAAAACTCTTATTCAGTCTATTACTAATGACAGGCATCAGCTCAGGACCCAAGCATCTTCCTTAGATTAAGGTGAAAAGGAGTAATAGTGTCATCCACATACTGATGTCACCAGATCTCAACGCACCAGATTACTTCTCCCAGCAGTTTCACATATATGTTAAGTAGTGACAGGGATAAAACTGTGCCCTGAGGGACCCCACAAGCCACTGGTCAAGGGGTCCCTTAGCACCACCTTGTGGATTTTCCCCCATTGGAAAGAATGCAGCCTCTGTAAATCAGTGCCTCCAAGTCTCATCGCACCAAGACAGTCCAGAAGCACACTATGGTTGACAATACTGGAAGCCACGAAGAAGTATAAAACCCCCAAAAGGAAACACTACCACTGTCCAGTTCCAGACAGAGATCATCTACCAAGATGACCATACACTGGCCTGAAACCACATTGAAACAGATTTAGATGATCCATCTCAACTGGAAACACCTGGACCTTCGGTTCCTGGAAATAGGACAATAATTATCCAATATGGTGGGATCCAGGGAGGTTTCCCTCTGCCCTCAGTTAGAATTCTTAGCTAGAGAGTTCTTTGACCTGAGTAAACTACAAATCCCAGAATTCCACAGGATGTTGAAAATAGAATAATAGCACTGTAACAGTATAGTGTGGAAATGGCCTATGTGTTATTTACTACTTGTGATTTTTTTGTGTTCCTGTCTTTCTCTTTAAAAGCTTATTCTGCCTCCATCTTGATTTTACTCATCTGCATATGTTGTCCCCAAAAGGAAATAATCAAAGTTATAGATTACACTGCATAGCAGGCTTCAGAAAAAAGTGCAAGTTGCATGGCATGGAATATGCGTGGTCTGACATTCTCAGGCTGCTCACAGACTGAACACAATTTGCATTTTGGAATCTGAACATTGATAGACAGTGGCAGATGCATTCACCCCCAGCAAATGTGAGCATTTGAAAAGTGCTCACAGAAAAATTTCGCACATTTTCAATAAAAACAAAACATGCCTTAAAATCCCACTTTAATCAATAGGAGGGATGGACTCAAGCAATGGCTATGATTTTAAAACATGCACAAAAATGCATACCTTTGTAAAAACCAAAATTAAGAAGGGGCAGATTTTGTCTCTTTAAAATAAAATGATGACATTGGGACAGGGCATGGGTCAGACATGGATACCTTGTAAGGAAGGAGGAAGTCTATGGATGTGCATGTGCCTAGGAATGGCTAAAACCTGGAATTTCATTGAATTATATATATATATATATGTTAAAAAACATCATTTTTCAAACACAAAAGAGAAATCTACTGATATACCATAGAACACCAAAAATCCTACATATTTGCAAATAGAAAAGTTTTCTATTGGCTTACATTGTCAGATGAGTCTTCATCACTAAAGCATTATTTTCATAGGTTTCTTAAAAACTGGAACAAAACTTTTACCAAAGGTAATTCTGTACATGCAGCACCAGACGAGCTCTTCCCTGCAGCTTGCAAAGCTCTAAAGACAAGCATGTTTTCCAGGCATTTGACAATTCAAATATGTAAACAATGAGTTTCTCAATAAAAGTTGAAAGAATTTTTATTACCAGTTGCCTGAATTGTCTGAGCTGCCCCAAAATAATTATCTTTTCCATTGAGAAATAAAATGAAATTGCGCTTGGCTGACAAGAGATGTCAGATGTAATCAGGGAAGAGCAAGCCATTATTTAGGCATCCACAGTTCACCCTTTCCACATATTTTATTAGATAATACTCAAGAAAATCGTTTGACAATACTAGGCAGTGCTGTGTGCCAGAAAGGTTTTTATTGAAGTATCTTCTGTAAAACTCAATGTTCACAGATGGATTCTGATCCAAGCCCCTGTCGAGAAGGCTATGTCTCTGCTGGAATATTCTCTGGAGGCCATAATTTACTTTAAATTAGTCCAGCATAGAGGTACTGGGACATTCTCTTTAGGTCTAGGCAAGGGCACCTGGTGACTATTGATATCATCATGGTGGTTACATCTGCTCTGTGTTTTAATTTGAACTTTAAATGAGCCATATAAAATGCTGAATATATTATGAAGATAGTGCTCAAAAGCTTAGATATTGTCGTTAGAGTTTGGACTAAAACCTGGAGGATCCTCCACCCTACTAACACTGGTGCCATGAGCTATTGCTAGGGTGCGAGAGACATCAGGCTTGTGAGATCCACTGTTTTTGAAAAAAGAATGTTGAGATTCACCACCTGGAGTCCAGTACAAAAGATTTACTCCTTGTTGTACACCTTCAAGTAGTTCCTGACTTATGGTGACCCTAAGGCAAAACTATCGTGGATTTTTCTGGGGCTGAAAGTGTGTGATGCTCCCAAGGTCAACCGGGAGTTTCCACGGCTGAGTGGGAATCAAACTCTGGTCTCCAGAGTTGTAGTCCAGTGCTCAAACCACTGTATTATGCTGGTTCTATTTACTTGCCCACCTACCTAGAATTTTGAGCCTAAGGATTTATTTGGAGCATAATTGAAGGGAGCTCACAGATCTTTCACACAAAGAGAGAAGTAAGCTGTCAATTATCTGAAAATTTCATTTCAGCATTATAATTTTAGGTGGGTGAAGATCATTTTGTAGCTGCTACTGCTAAATTTTGGGAAGTCAGAAATTCATGCTCATCCACTGCAAATCACAGACATCTGCACACACATCCAGATTTACTTACTGTCCACTCCTGCTTAAGTGTGCAGGAAGTCTACAAGGAAGAATTGCAAAAGGAATCATACTCTAAAAGTGAGAAATGACTCACTAAAATTTGGCAGAATCATTTAGTTCCAGCTGTCCCTTACTAAACACCAGCATGGGGTGATGGTCTGAGCATTGGACTACAACCCTGGAAACCTTAATCTTCTACTCAGCCATTAAAACTCACTAGGTAACCTTATGTCAGAGTCCAACTCTCTGCTTGTGCCTCTCTGCCAGCAAAGAAGGGGAGGTGGTACTTGCCCTGGAAGGAAGAGGAGGCAGCAATATGGAGTGTCTAACACAAACAATTAATGGAAACACTGAGCCGAGCCAAGTCAAGGTCTAATTCAAAAGGTCCAGGAAGCCGAAAGTCCATTCAGAGGGTTTGAGGGAGCCAGAGCACAAGGGTCAACAAGCTTGCATAGCAATTTGCTACAAACAAACAGCAAGCCATGCTGACAGACCTAAATAGCCACTGAAAACAGGTGTTACTCACCATTGTTTCCTTAATCTAGCCAACACGGCTTCCCTCTGAGCTATCCATTTCAGCTTTCTCCATGATTGGTGTCTGAGGGTCACAGGTGACTGTAATTCCTCCAAATCACTACTAGTTCCCTCTCCCTCTGGAGCTATCTGGGGTAAGTCTGCCTCCGCTTATTTTTCAACTGATGAGGATGTTTGCAAGCTGGCTTGGTCAATTACTGACTCTGTTCCTGGCACAATCAGTTGCTTATTGATCTTACAGCCATCATCTATCACACTTTGGATGTGTTACACACTCTCAGCCCCAGAAAAGTTCATTATAGGTTCATTTTATGGTTGCTTTGAGTCAGAAACAAAGGCACCCAACAAAAACAACAACACCCCATTAGCATATCAACAGACATGCCTGGAAACTGGAAAAAAATAGCATTTTACAAGGACAGATCCCTGCCCCAAGGTGTTTCCAGTCAAACAACACAGAAGAAACAATGGAAGATAGTGAGCTAAGTGAAAACAGTAGTAAACTGGAAAGGAATAAACTGGGAATGATTGTATGTTTCACTTGTGCACTCTTAAAATTAGTTAAAGGATAAAAGTACTAGGGAGTTTAGCCAAAGGTTTTATGGGAAAGTGAGGTTCTGAGGAGAGATTTGAAAAAGGTAAATGATGTGGCATCATTTACCAAAAAGATGCTTAAAAAAAGCATCAAATTATATTGGATGAGTCTGCCAGTTTTTTAAGTCAAAGGTCAGATTTGGATGTGTCACTAGACCTATTGTGATTTATAATAATGCAGCTTGGTTGCAAATAGAGTATCAATTTTTGTTAAAGAATATTTGTAGAAAAAATATTGAGCATTTAAATGAAAGGGCATTACAGTTTATTTATTGGTTATTTATGGGTTATGTTTTGTTTTTTGCTTCACTTCCTCAAAGAGTACAGGGTCTTGGCCTCCCATGTTCTCTTCACAACACCCTTCCTGTGAAGTAGGTGAGTACAGCTAAATATTTGGGAGCTGCCTTTGATAGGCAAGCCAAAGGTGTTAGTTGCCTATCCCCTGGCCGCTGGACCTTACTTTTGGGAAAGAACTGGAGGAGGGTTTGTGTATTCTCAAGCTCTCTTATTTTAAGGTTCTCCAGACAGCTTTAAGTGACAAAACCCAGCACTTCCCTCTCACATATATTTTTTTTAGATGAAAACTATGGTCTGGAGTATGGTCTGGACAAGGAGCCCTTACATACTCCTACATACAACAACACACCCACAGGCATGGTTTCCTCTAAATGGACTGCAGAGAAAGAGGTGATGTGGCCAGACGAGCAGGTGCAAGGTTATCAGGTTTGTTATGACTATAACATGTGTACTGGGGAAGGCCACACACCAGAATGCTGATTGGGTCACCACACTTGTTCAGAGTGACAGTGAGACTTAAAAAGGCTTGTTTTTGCCTTCACAAGTCACCAGTTAGATTTTCCTAGTTGGTCATGTCTTGCTGCTGACAATTTATGCCTTGTAAGGGGAGATGCTGCCCGTTTGTCTCCCGATGTTTTTCTTACTTAATTGCTTTTTGGAATATTTGTCAGAAGCCTTATCTTAGTGTGTGGCAGTAAATCTGCCTCTAAGCTTAACATAATGAGACTCTGGAACTTTTTTCCTGCTTCACTGTATACCTCTGCAGTAGCGAAGCCTTGTTTCACTGTCTGAACTCTGCATATGCTCAGAGGAGCCAGCTCCTGCTAACCCGGACAATTTGAAGCAGAAAAGGCAAGCTTCAAGGAATGGCAATTCACTTTTTTTTTCTTCAGAACATTTTTTTCCCAGTGGTTCCAGAAGGGGCCCAGAGGACACAAGACTTGAACTCTGGCCTAGAGAGACTTAGCTGTCAGTCATTGTCTGTTTTATATGTTCGTTTAAAAAACACACACAAAAAACCCCTCAAGTTTTTCCTCTTCTGAATATAAATTTGCAAATTTTAGTGCATTCTTATCAAAAACTGAAACAAAACTCCAGTTTTATGTCATGACAAAGAGCCATGAGTTATGAAACACAAGATCTTGTATTCAAATTTCCCCAGTCAGCTATGAACTCAGGTAGTCTATGCAAGTGATGATGCTTCAGCTTCTTACTTTTAAAAAGACATAATTAGGTTGACCTTCTGTGATGCTCTGAAATCTCGAGAAGAATTATATAAACACTAATATTAACAAAGATTTTTCATATGAAGCTAAATACTTTTAAATACAACTTCTTGTCCAAATGACAAGAACAGTCACACCGTGTCCAGTTTTATCCATCATTCGTAATTCAAAGTGACAGTACTCTTCAACTTGCTATCTTGATGATTTTGGTCAAGTATTAGCACCCCAAAGTTGAAGGGGAGATGTTAAAACAGAGCAAGTCCTGAGTTATATTCCCAGTTAGAAGAAATCAGTAAAGACCAAATCTTGTGCTAATGTAATTTGACACAAATCCTATGAAGTTACTAGTGTTGCATTAATGTGCACCTGGAGGTTCTGAGCTTCGATCTGACTTGAAATAACACTGCAGTTTAGAAAAATAGCCCTGTAGATATGTCGATAAAAATGCTAGCAGTTAACATAAATTTTACAAATTGCTTATGATAGTGCATTTGAGGGTGGGGATGTTCTCATCTTAACTTTGATTCATACAATCTTTTTTGACAGCTTATATTCAGCACAGAGCATGGAAAAGTTATGATTTGGACTATGACACCCAGAATCTTCTAGCTACCATGGCCATTGGCCATACTGGATAGAGATTCTTAGAGCTGTTGTCCTAAACAATATGACTTTGTCAAAATCTGATTAGGTATACATTGTATGTTTGTTTTACCCTTTCCAGAATGAACATGCAAACTGTAAAGCCATAAAGTGAGTAGGACATTGCAAAGAATCCTTTGGCGTGTTACCTTATATTTTCATACTGATGCACAGCAGTGCTACTGTGCTTTCATAATTACATTTACAGAAGACTAGTTGCAAATGATATACCTTCGGCCACACAAAGAGGAGTGAAAATATACTTATTTGGCCCTTCCTTTTCTCTACTGGTGCATTCATAATATTTTCCCTTTGTACTTCAGGCCATGCAAAATACAGTGACCATTGTAGTGGCAACTGTTTTGAAAACCCAACATCTCTTGTTTGTACATGTGTGACCCCTGGATTTAGAAAGTATGACCTGTTAGTATACAGCATGTTAGCGCCTCATAGTATTTGGGTACTATCTCTGTATTGTTGGGGATATGTGTGGAATCTGTTCCATTTTTCCTTTAAGCTTTACCGAGTTTGGAAATGCAGAACTTCCTCAACTTTTGTCCAAGGGCCAGATGCAATTTTTGGCCTGCAATCTTTGTTGATAGGCATTCCGAAAAGGTACATATTTGAAAAATGTGCATAGATATTTGTGCACATTTCAAAAATGCATAAAACGGCTTAAACACACTTTAATTAATAGATGAATGCATTCAAATAATGTATAATATGGATGGATTTTGTCTCATCTAAGTCTGTCCAAAATTTGGGATCCTCATGGAGGCCCAGTTACACATCTCATTGCTTTGCAAGGTTAGCTTATAAAGTGTGCTGATTAGCTTAGGCCATTTCCTCATGGCATTGCTGTCCTGCGATGGGGATGCATTGACACTGGTCCATGAGTCGTGCTGTTATACCCCTAGCACCCCCAAAAACCATGTCCTGAGGAACCTAATTATTTTATATCAAACATAGTGAGCCATAGAGATAAACTGGAAAGGACATGTAGGCAGGAGATTTCTGTTTTCTGTCATACATCCTGGAGTTATCTGGCAAATTGGCTCAACGGACACCTGAAAGGATTGTCAGCAGCCATCAGGAAGACCATTACTCTCTGAGAGTAAATAAACAATGCAAATCAGGCTGGAATCTGACACCTACACCATGAATCTCCGGAGAGATACTGATCTTACAGGAAACTACAAGGATTTTCTTTGAACTAAAAAGGAAATACTCCATCTTAATAAAAAGATGGAACATCTGGTTTTTCCCAGGACACTGGACACGTAACTAGGCATTTTCTGATTCTTTTTGGAGTTGGAGAGTTTCTTTTGGAGGAGTTTGAGAGATTCTTTTGGAGAGTAAGAAGTTTTCTCTCAGATTTGCAAAACAATGAAGCTTGTAAGCTCCCCTCAGCTCCTAAAGGTGTGGCTGAGACCGTTTCTTCCAGCTGAAGACTTCTGGATTGGTATCAAACCTTTTATGTCTCCTTCTCTCTCTTTCTTAATTTTCATCTCTTTTTAACTTTCTATATCCTTGTATGCTTGCAGAGTGAGTGAAGCTGAGTGACTGTATGAATTTTAACTTTCTATAGTCTTGTATACTTGTTATAGTTAGTGCAGTTGAGTGATTGTAGGGACTTTACATCTGTGTTAATAAAATACTTACATTTGAACAATTTGTGTGGTTTTTGACTGGGCCTGACCCCGTGAAAATTGGTGTTTTTTTTTAAGATCCTGGAATACCCTGTCCTCTTTGCAAAGCTAAAGCGGTACAGAGCTAATTTTTCCCCACAAGAGACAAATTTTGACAGCTCTTGGGGATCCTTTAAAGGAGTCCTAAGAAAACAGGGTAACAGTGCTTTTGCATGACATCATTGCAGTCCCCACCTGTTGCAATTGTGAGATATTCCATTAACAGAAAAAATCCATTAATGGCCTGCGATCGCACAGCACTCCTGTCACTGATGGCTATACGGAATGGTGGAAGTGAGACCTAAGCACGTCCTTCCCTGGCACTGCAGAAGGAAGGTGTGTGTCACTCATGCGCCCATCCACAGGCAGTTGGCTGGGTGCAGACGGGAGTGTTGGGGAAATGCTCCCATCCCAGAAATAGTGCTGCTGGGATGACACTGGGACCCCAACGAAAAAGGATAAGGTGTGGAAATGACCTGAGTGAGCGTGGTGGAGTCACTTTCTTTGGAGGTTTTTGAACAGAGGCTAGATGGCCATTTGCTGGGTGTGCTTTGAGTGTTTGTTCCTGCATGGCAGGTGGTTGGACTTGATGGCCATTATGGTCTCTTCCAACTTTATGATTCTATACTCATGACAGAGATTTCTCTGTAGCAGTAACCTACCTGAAAATACCTCTCCTGATGGAAGTTCTGATCATTTGTGTTCACTGAGCAGTGTGTTAGAGCAGCTGCCTCCTTTGCTTTGGGATAGAAGGCAAGTGCTGTGGTCTCCCCCCTGTCACTTTGGGTTTGGGTTTATCTAGGTTAATTTCACTGAAGTCCATGGGGAAAAGGTGACATTTCAAAAGAATGAACATGCACAGAGGTCTTGTGTTGGAAAATGTATATGTATCACATAGCTACGTTACCATTGCTATGTCTCTTGATGCACTGTCCCCCACACACAGTAAAAGCACAGCTATACCAACATAGTCAGGCATCCAACAGGGATTTGCAGGGAACTCTGGGGCTCCCAGGGAGGTTCCTGCAGATGATGTCCTTACAATACGCTCAGCTATAGGACAATAGGAATAGGAGAATAGCTGGATGCATCCCTTCAATCCCCCTGTTCTCCAACAACATGGAAATGGCCATGCTGGTGATGTTGCACTGCTTACAAAGTGTGTTTCAGTGGATATTTTGGGTACTGCACAGTCAGAACAGAATTATGACCTCTGTAATGAATGGTTGTACATCATCCCTCCACATTCGCTAGGGTTAGGGGCACAGGACCTCTGTGAAAGTGAAAAAAACGTGAATAACTCTAGGCCCTCCTAAACCATATTTAACACACAAAAAAGTATGATCACCATATTCAACCCACTGTGGATTCCTTTGAGGCATCAGTGTTCCTTCATAAGACAGGGGAGGGCTTACTGTCACCTCCATTGCTGCCCCACACCATTTTTAATAGGGACTTACTAGCCTCATTTGCAGTTTCTCAGTCTCACGAGGCTTGCAGTCCCTATTAAAAATGGTGCAGGACAGCAGCAAAGCTGACAGCAAATAATCCATGAATAATCAAATCCGTAAAAGTGAAACCTACAAATGTGGAGGGCTGACTGTGACTATAAATCTGACTATTGTAATTCACCAATAGGAGGCTAGTCTTAACTTGTTGAAAGTTGTTATCTGAAAGAGAGAGAGAGAGAGGGAGGAAGGGAGGGAGGTCAGGATACTTTTGGTTGTGTTAGTTTTATTTTAGTGCAATCCAGCAATAAAACTTTTAAAAATGCTTTGAATCAACTGTCTTCTGTTTAAAGCAGATGTACAATTTATGTGCAGACAGCACTGCTTAAATGCAAAAAGAACTGAGATCTCTCTCCCCTTTTAATATTTCAACTTGAAAAGTCTGGCCATTTTCTAAAGTTGTTACTATTAATTTCCTTTTTTTTTTAAAAAAAAAATTGAATATCCTTCATTACACTGCACACATATTCTGTAACATGCAAAATGATTTTTCTCCTCAGGATGTTGGCACAGTGCTGATGTGTTATCACCCTGTGCTGAAATATATTGTCCCAAAGCAAAGACTTTTCCAAAAATCTGTATGAAATTCTATGTGAATGTAGCCATTTGCTTTAGTTCTGCTGTTTTCAGCTAAGCAGGAGACCTTGTTTTATCCAAAACAAGAACTGTGGTGAATCACAATGATCTAGAGAAACAAGTAAGGAAAATAAACCACAGTTTGAAGTTGGCTTGAGCTGCTCTTAGTCTGGGATAAGCAGAGGGTGGCAAGTCAGCTGTAAGAAGCACTTCTTAAAGCCCACATTCAGGATCACAGTTCCTTGCACTTCCTCTGGTCATACTGCCCCCACCAACAAAATGATACCAAAATGGTTTATCACCTCTGCAGAAGCTATGGAAAGATAATTTTGCCTCCTTGGTCTCCTTTAGCCCATAAAGGTCCTTTAAAAACAAAATGTTGGGGTAGACATGGGAAAATGTTCTTTAAATAAACCATCTCACCCATAGAGTCTTCTGGGAATCATTTTTTCCCATTTTAGCATGAAAATCAGCATGAACGGAAATGAAGCTGTTAGAAAGACGAGTACAACCCTTCAAACTTGGAGAGGAGGACAAAATAGCTCCCAGGCCCTCAGATGTTGCTTACTGCTGTGTTAAATCAAATTTAAGACAAAACTCAGCCTCTTTGGATTCAGACATAAAGTTACAGAGCCTATCTTTACCTCAGCAGAGCTTGGAAAATTTGGGCTATGTCTCCAAATCCTGAAGGAATATTGCCAGGAAATCAGAGCAGAAGAAGCAAATCTAAGTTAGAGCTAAAGAAGA
This sequence comes from Ctenosaura bakeri, assembly GCA_948474755.1. Taxonomy (NCBI): domain Eukaryota; kingdom Metazoa; phylum Chordata; class Lepidosauria; order Squamata; family Iguanidae; genus Ctenosaura; species Ctenosaura bakeri. Next base: position 7,496 of record CAOLHI010005034.1, on the reverse strand, counting down.
CTCCCCTCAAACACCCCAAAGCCAAAATAATCATCATTGCTTAGACAAAATCTCAATAAAAAAATTCATCTATAGCCCTGCCTATCTGCAAGATAAAGAATAGCCATCCTGGGTGTGGGGTGGGCTAGAGTCAAAGAATGCTTTATTACTCAGGAAGATGCTCCAAGATGCTACCTATTGTGTCAATCTATCTCATTACAAACCTGTCCAGATTATAATATCTTCAAGAGGGGTTATCCCAGAGGCTCTCCACCACCAAGGTAAATTCTCTTGACAAGGCAAGGAATTTCTCCTGTGTTCCATCCAGAATGTTACCCTACTCCCACATTGTAATCCTTCCCATTCTTCCTGCTTTTAGTGAGGATATGAAGACATATATCAAACAGGCCATTTAATCTGAACTGGTGCTTACTGATTATTAATTTAATGGTTTTACTGCTTATTTTCTTTTAACAAAAATTTTGATGGTTTTTATAGGTCAGACTACTTTTAGTTATTTTGTTACTTGCCTTGAGCACTCTTTTTAAGTGGAAACCTGGAATAAAAGTGAAATCAATCAATCAATAAAAACTGGGACACATATGACCAAGCGATGACAGAAGGCCTTTCTGCACTACACTGTTACAGTGCTATTATTCCACTTTCTACATCCTGTGGAATACTGGGGTTGTAGTTTACTGAGGCCAAAGAGCTCTCTGGCTGAGAATTCTAAGTGCCCAGCCATAAACTGCAAACCCCAGAATTCCATACTATGTTGAAAGTGGAATAATAGCACGATAACAGTGCAGTGCAGTTCAGAAAGGCTCAAATTGTGGTCATCATGGCAAAAGTTATTAATGAGGAAGAACACACAAGCTAGGACAGACTGCAGCAATTTGCTTTTGCCTGACCCTTCTGTGAAGACCACAATTCCAGTTTCTTCTCCCATCTTCTCCTCCTGTTGAATTTATCAAGTGCAAACTATTGTTGTGCTTTGAACTCAATTTGTAGCAAAATTGAAAAGTGGGATAACAGAAGATTAATTAGAACTGTCGTTTCCAAATCAGGACAGTTGGAAGATATAAAATTGTCTCAAGTTACTGTTCCATCCAGTTGTTTTGCCCTGATGCCATCCCTCCCCTACAAAGATATTATGCAGGTGCAATCACGATATATAGGATTCTATTGCAAATATAGAACTGCCCCTTCCAGATCACTCACATGGCCTGTGTATGCTGGACTTTCTACTTTGTCTTTCAGATAGATAACACACAATGATGTATATTCTCTGAGCATTTTCTGATTGTTAGATAACAGGCAAGTACTGATATGCCAAAAGCACAATCATGTGGTACTGGTTCATGACTGGACTCTAAGTGTATGGGTTCAATGCACAGTCATTTCAAGTAGATTTTAATGGGTCACTACATGCCTGGTGGTCATGCTAGGACAAAAACACCAGATGAGAAGCATCCAAAATGTTGGTCTTCAGTGATTCATGAAGGTCAGACATAAATTTGGCATGTGGATTTTGGGGATCTCCTGAACAGGTTTTCAGAATCCACAGGACAAGCTTGTTTCTAACTCTGACAGCATGATGAAAGACTCAGGCATTCCATTCATTTTATATCCATTTTTGTACATGCATCAATGCCAAGCTAACCACTGGATCCAGTCTTTCCAAAATGTCATTCATGCACACGTTATAAATGAGTACTATGTTCTCACACGATCAGCAAAGCTGGCTTGGCTGAAAACTCTGTCAAAGCAATCTGCTTGTACCTGTGGCTGAGACATGTGATAAATTCACTTTGTCAGGTTTTGAAAATGAATTTACATGAACCGGACATGATTTGTGGTCAGAAATCCACACGTTTCTGAGTTTTCATGGTGCTTTGTGAAAGAAAGAAAAATCAGTTTGTTAACTTGCACACAACTGAAAAATGTGCAAAGATGCTCTGTGGGTTTCTATTATGCAAACAAACATGCTTTAGTCAGTAGGGGAGCACATCCACTAATGCATTAATCTATGTATCCATTTGTGCAGAAGTGCACATTTTTTTCTGTAAAAAAGAAAAATCCAGATGTAAGTGGCATGCAATGGATTTAGAGGCAGAGGAAGTTCATGGAAATGGACACAAAAGAGCTGTCCATTCCTACTAGCAGCCACACAGTGGCTAGCTCTTCTATAGATCAATTAATATGCAGTCTGTTTTCTTACTTACTAGTTTATTTGCAGTGTAGAGAACATCTTGTTTTCTTTTACCACTCACACTGAAGCTGAATAGGATTAGACAAAACATAACCATGTATTAATTGCCTAGACAATTTACTACACTAAAATGAAAAGGCACAACAGAAGGGAATAACTACTGGATATTAGCAATGAATATCATAACCTGTCCATCATTTTAATTCAGTTTCATTAATTCTATATCTAAGTACAAGGTACACAGGAAAAAATATTGGTGTACCAAGTGTGCATGTACGGTTATTATCTGAAGAGGGAAATTTCCCTTAAGACTGTTCCATGGATATTGGATTTTTCTTCTCTTAAGCTGTCATTCAACTATGTTGTTTAAGCCATTGATCTAACATAACAGCTCTTGGACATAAAAAGTCATAATCCTATTGATCCGGCTTCAAATCCATGATATAGTAACAATATATTTGAGGTACTGTTTGGCCTGATAGCTTTGTGGTGAATTGCTGTAAAATGTGATCCTCTATATTAAGCTATAAGTATGATTCATTGTTCAAATGTCAATAATAGACTTTATTTAGTAGTATGTATGAAATTCACATGACCACTTTTCTTCCACTGACTGGAGACAGTACAATCACCTTGTGGAAGAAACTGATATATTAAACTCTTTCCCACCATCTCTCCCACCAATAAAGTGAATTTGGGATAGTAATTTGCTTAATGGGTGACGGATCAGATTTGTCTGAAGGTTGTACAGTTTCTGTTGTCATTGTTAACTGTCATCAAGTCAACTTTGACTTATGCAGCCTTATAAATCGAAGATCTCCAAATCATCCTGCCATCAGTAGCCCTGATCAGGTCTTGCAGACTCAGGGCTGTGGCTTCCTTGATTGACTCTATCCATAGAATCATAGAATTAAAGAGTTGGAAGAGACCACAGGGGCCATCCAGTCCAACCCCCTGCCATGTAGGAACACACATCAAAGCACTCCCAACAGATGGCCATCCAGCCTCTGCTTAAAAACCTCCAAAGAAGGAGACCCAACCACACTTCAAGCCTGCATATTCCATTTCAAGACAGCTCTGACCATCAGGAAGTTCTTCCTGAAATTCAGGTGGAATGTCCTTTCCTGCAGCTTGAATCCATTGCTCCTTGTCCTACTCTCCAGAGCAGCAAAAAAAACAGGCTTGCTCCATTCTCCATATGACATCCCTTCAAATATTTAAACATGGCTATCATGTCCCCTCTTAACCTTCTCTTCTGCAGACTAAACATACCCTAAGCCACGCCTCATCAGCCATACCTTCAAGCCTCTTCACCATTTTGGCCGCCCTCCTCTGGACACATTCCAGCTTGTCGATATCCTTCTTGAATTGAGGTGCCCAGAACTGGACACAGTATTCCAAATGAGGTCTACCCAAAGCAGAATAGAGTGGTACCATTACCTCCCTCAATCTAGACACCATACTCCTATTTTTATTTTTTTAATTTATTTTTATTAAATTTTATTATTCATACAAAGATGACATTATATTCCCATTCTCAACTTAACTTTCTTACATTTTCCCCCTCCCCTGTTACATGATATTCATAATTTGTATTATATACAAAGCTTATGTGCAGCTTTTCTCAATAATAGTCCACTGAGTCCTAAGTAGTAAATATTTCACTAGAAATCTACTGTAGGCAATAAACAGTTGACAAAGAAAGTAGAGAAGAAGAAAAAGAAAAAGAAAAAGAAAAAAACTAAAAAAAAAACTATATAAATATATATATATCCCCCCAGGGCGAAATACAGTTTGTTTGTTACAATAATTGGAAATATTAATTTCAACCTCTGTTCGTGACCTAACTTAAATATTGGTTGTGTTCCTTTGTTAAACTTTATTTAAGAAGAAAAAAAAAAGCTTCATCCATATATTCCCATAGATAATTTTCTCCTCATGTTCCTGTGGGGAGCCTATACAATCTAACCCCACTACAGGAGTTCAAATACATCCGTGACAAAAGTACGCGATAAGCACTTCCTCTATGCATTATCTTTTTTTTTTTAATTTTTTTAAATTTTTATTAATTATATAACTAAATCACAATTACAAAACAAGAAAAAAAATTAAACACCATGTGATATACATAATAGTGAATTAAAAAAAAATATTTTTTTTCTTTTTCTTTTTTTTCTCTTCTCTTAAGCAATACTAACTTTCATTGTTATTTTGCACCTTTACCCTTAAATTTATAAATCTGTTCAACTATTATAATTTCACATTTAATTCAATATTTTTCACATCCCCTTTAATCTATTTCTATTGTTAATTCTTTTAATTTTTTTTTTTAAAAAAACATTGACATCACTTATCCTTTTAAATCTATAAATCACAAGTTTAACACACACACCTACTAAGAATTACAAAATATACAACATAAAAGAAAAACAAAACTAAAACTAAAAAATACCCCCCCCCCAGAGCCAACTTTTTATTTAATCTACTTTCCAAAATTGCCATTCTTCTTTTGACAGGGTAGTATTACTATCTCTTTTCAGAACTTTATCCAAAAATATTTTCCAAATTTCTTCAAAATCATTCCCTTTAACCAAACCTTTCATAAACCTAATTCTACATGTTAGTTTATCATTAATTGCGATTTTCCACACTTCGTTATACCATTCCTCTATTTGAAATTTTTCATTTGCTTTCCATTTTTTTGCTATTATTAATCTCGCTGCAGTTAACAAATTTGTTATTAATTCTTTCTTTACTTGAGTACACTCAACCTTATCATATATAGACAACAATGCAATATTTGGACATACTGGTATATCTGCTCCTATAATCTCTTTTATCTCTTTAAAAACCTTTTGCCAAAACTCCATTATCTTATTGCAATTCCACCACATATGCATATATGTACCAATTTCTTGACATCCTCTCCAACATAATCTTGAATATTTCTCATCTATTTGATTTAATTTCACTGGAGTCAAGTACCATTTCCACACTAATTTATAATAATTCTCTTTTATTCTTATTGATAATTTTTTTAAATGACGTTGTTTCCAAATTTTTCTCCATTCTTGTATATCTATATTTTGTACTATCTCTTCCTCCCACATTTTTCTAAGAAAATCCTCTTCTTGTTCTTTTGCTAATATTTTATATATTTCACTTGTAATACCTTTTAGTATTTCATTTTCTTGCATATTTTCTCTTTGAATAATAATTTGTTCAAATTTAGTATATTCTTTAAAATCCTTAACATATCTTTTCATACTCTTTGTCCATTGCTCTAATTGTATATAATTTAACCAGGATATTTTAGTTTCCTGCAATCTCTCTTTCATTCTATCTTTATTTATCATTATTTTCATCCATTCTTTTAATCTATAATTTTTTTGTTTTTTTATTTCTTTCTCTATTATTTCTCTTAAATTTAGTGGAAATTTTTCCATCATCACTATCGGAGTTAATATTGATATATTCGGTATTAATTTTCTTTTATTTTTTTTCCATATTTCTATTATATTTTTTATAAAAGGATTTTCTATCTTCTCCATTTCTTTCTTTGAAAAATTCCTAAAAAATATATTTTCTAATTTTGTCTCAATATTCATATCTTCTATCTCTAACCAATCTAAATCACCCTTTCCTGAAACCCCCTCTATGATATATCTCAATTGATTTGCATAATAATACCATTTTAAATTTGGAAGTCCCAGGCCACCTTCTTTTTGACTTTTATACCAATATTTCTTGTTAATCCTCGATTTTTTATTTCCATTACAAAAATTATTTAATATCTTTTGCCACTCCTTTAATTCTTCCTCTGATATTTTTATTGGTAGCATTCTAAACAAAAAGTTAATTTTAGGTAAAATTTTCATTTTTACCACTGCTATTCTACCAAACCACGATAGCTTTATATTTTTGTAGTCCTCTAATTTCCTTTTTGTTTCTAATCTTAATTTCTTGAAATTTTTTTCCTGTAATTCTTGTAAATTTTTTGTAATCTCTATTCCTAAATATTTAATTGATTCTTTTATTTTAAGTAATCCTCTTTTACTACTTATAAATTTTTGTACTTCTTCTTTAGTATAATTAAATAACATTATTTCTGATTTGGCCCAATTTATTTCTAATCCCGTCTTCTCCCCAAACTCTATTAAATATTTATCTATCCTATCTATCTTTTCAATTGGATCCTTAATTGTCAACAATGTGTCATCTGCAAATAAGCTTATTTTATTTTTTTCCTTAACTCCAATTCCTTCCAAATTCTCATCATTTCTTATCACATTCGCTAACATTTCTATAACTATTGCAAATAAAACTGGAGATAATGGACATCCTTGTCTCGTTCCTCTTGTTATTTGAATCTGTTCTGTAAATCCATCATTTACCATCACTACAGATGTATTATGTGAATACAATTGATTTATTAACCCTTTAAATCTCTCTCCTAATCCTATTTTATTTAAAATTGTTTTTAATGCCGGCCATTCCACACAATCAAAGGCTTTAAATATATCTAGGGCTAAAATTCCAGCTTTTTGTTTATCTCTGTCCATTATATTTATTTTATTTATCGTTTTCCCTATTAAATTTGCCATCTGTCTTCCTTGAATAAAACCACATTGATCTTTATGTATATACTTATAAATAAATTTATTTAGCCTCTTCGCCATTATTGCTGTCAAGATTTTTGCATCTTGATTTATTAAAGATATTGGTCTATAAGAACCTGGATCCATAGGATCCTTATTTGGTTTTAAAATTAATATTATTAGTGACTGCTTCCATGATAATGGAATTTTTTCACCCCTCAATATACTATTATATAACACTTTTAGTTTAGGAATTAAACCTTTTTTAAATGTTTTATAATATTCTGGACCTAGTCCATCCAATCCTGGTGATTTTCCTCCTTTTAAATTATTTATTACTTCTTCTATTTCCTCTTCTGATATCATTTCTTCCATCAATCCTTTATCTTGTTCTGTTAATCTTACTTTCCAATTTTCATTAATATACTCCTCTATGTTCTCTAAAGATTTATCTTCTGCTGAATACAATTCTCGAAAAAATTCCTCAAATATTTTTAATTTCTCTTTCATCAACCTTTTTTCTTTACCAAATTTATCTTTAACTACGCCAATCATATTTCTAGTTTTTTTTAATTGTACTGATTTAGCCAGCATTTTAGAATTTTTATTACTATATTCAAAGTATTCCCTTTCCAAGTATATTAGATTTTTCTGAACTTCGTCCATTTCTATCTTTTCTAATTCATCTCTTTTTGCTTGTAATATTA